>SZWC01003193.1:69643-108405 GCA_023375785.1 Penium margaritaceum
GGGGGGGGGGGGGGGGAGCTGCAGCTGATTGGTACAACGCGCGCACACCTTTCCCATCCTTTGAGGACTTTGGCAACGCTCTCATCGAGTGCTTCAAGCACTTGACGAAGGAGGAAGCGCTGCGAAATATTGAAATGGAGCTCATGCGTATGGACGACGACACCCGTAGATTTTTCGACCAGTTCCTGACCTGGGCCTCACTGGCTAAGAGCCCGCAGGGAAAAGGTCTACCGCTGTGGGTCCTGTTGCAAAACCTCATTCGCGCACTTCCGGGCGAGATCAGCAACCTCATGATTCCTGACCAATACCTTTCCCTCCAAGATGCGGTACAGGACGCTACGGCCATCTTCACCAGACAGCGGTCCACCCAACAATTCCAAGGCGGTGACATCCATACACCCTCATCTTCACACGCCACGCCTTCGTAGAAGCAAAAGCCAAAAGCTTGCTACATGTGTCAAAGTCTGGAACACATTGCTCCGGACTGTCCTTGCACACGACAAGCAGATCCGGGCCCTGACCCAGTCTCCAAAGATCATATGGTCAAGCAGTGGCAGCAGTATTACAACCAGGCATGGCCAAGTCCGCTACAGCAGTATCAGCATTGACAACAGCAGCAGCAGCAACCGCATCCGCTCCCCACGGGGCAGGACCAAGTGACACAGGGTACGGGCCCGGGCCTCTTGCCAAATCCGCCACCAAACCCCACTGCCGGAGCCCGCAACGTAAAGCTTGGCTTGCCCATGGCCGAGGATGAGACTAGTGAAGTGACGCCCACGCTGGAGGAAGTGGAACTCATCACGCAAGCCCGTCGGATCAAACTCCGCGGTTGGGGTCTGCAAGAGGCTGCAGAGCTCCAATACGATATGTGGCGATGAGCGGAAGCTGCCAAGGCCCGGCTATAGGATGCTGTCACTGCCCATTCCGTGCGACCCCAGAGAAGCGCTGCCCCACGGATCCTGCACCTGTCGTGCCCCCCGCTGGTGCAACCCCCTCCCTTGCACCTCCACCCACTCTCATCGTTGCAGCCGAGTCTACAAACCCTGTAGACGAACTCTTCACCACTCCTATCGCCTTTGAAAACTTCTTTGATTTCCCACGCCTCCATCCCAAGCTGGCCCCGTGGCTCAGAGAAGAGTTTACCAGAGCCAATGATCGCCTCCAGACTGTTGGCATCTCTCTCGCCTACACCACTTCGTCCCACGGTACCCAGAACACCCAACGTGTCAAAGCAGAGGCTCCACCAGGATTGACCACAGAGAAAATGGACTAGAGCTTGACACCACATCCACTATAACCACCTCGCCGCGATGAATGCCATTACAAGATGGCATGCTGTGTGATTTGGATCTGCGACTGCAAGTTCCTTGCCATCATCGACACAGGGGCGACCCACACTACCGTGGCCCTCCACGTCCTGTACCTCGTTGGGTGGACAGACCGCACCCTTCCCACGTGCCGGTTGTCCAGCAATTATGCGGGTGACATTGATTACAAGGATGGAGAAGTACGGGGCTTGCCTTTGGAGGTGGGCTATCTTCACGCACCAATGGATGTCCAAGTGACGCAGGCCCGGACCTACGACGTTCTCATGGGCATGGACTATCTCATCCCACGGCAGGGCAACCTCCTGTTGTCCCTGGGTGTTATGCAACTCACATGCACTGCGGGCACAAAGGAGTATGCCCTCATCACAGTGGGCGATTGAGTCACGGTGCTAGTGACTGGCGTCTCACCCGTCTCCCTCTCAGACGCGGCGTAGGAGGATGCACACGCATGCTCCTCCAGCACCCAAGTACCCGCGGTGGCCCCCCTGGACACGAAGCAGGTTCCTGTTGAAGAATGGCGTGAACTGTCTGCAGATCATGTGGAACCAGGGCTGCGTGCAAGCCTTCTTGGGCTCTGCGAGCACAGTGAACAGGTGTTTGGCAAGGGCCTTCCCATGGACAACAATGACAAATTCTACCCCATCCGCGACCAGCTGCTACCTCCGCCCCCGCGGTGGGACCACATCATTCACCCTTGTCCTTTGGTTGATCACTATGCAGGCTAGCCACAATGTGCCACCACTTGTTGAAGGTCTTTGTACTTGCTAGTTGATAAATAGTTTTCCCGACCCATTGTTTCCCCCTTACTATTTGTGACTCGTGTTGTGCATTTTCAACGTTGACCACACACTGTGACATTCTTTTGGTCATGATTAGTGGCATATGCATGGTTGCCATGCCGTGTCACTACAGATTGGAGGTCTTTGTGCTTTCTAGTTGATATATTGTGACGTATGCATCCTTTGGTTGGTCACTGTGCACGCTAGCCACAATGTGCCACTACTTGTTGAAGGTCTTAGTACTTGCTAGTTGATAACTAGTGTTTCCAATCCATTGTTCCCCCCTCTGACCATTTGTGACTCGTGTTATAAGTTTTCAACGTTGACCACACACTGTGAAATCCTTTTGGTCATGGTTAGTGGCATATGCTTACATTGGTTTGTCACTTTACATGGTTGCCACGCCGTGTCACTGCATATTGAAGGTCTTTGAGCTTTCTAGTTGATAGCTAGTATTCCAAACCCATTGTTACCCCCTCTGACTATCTGTGACTCTTGTTGTGAGTTATCAGCGTTGACCACATGAAGGGAAATTCTTTGGTCATGGTCAGTGACGTATGCATACTTTGGTTGGTCACTGTGCATGGTAGCCACACTATGCCACTACATATTGAAGATCTTTGTACTTGCTAGTCAATAACTAATATTCACAAAACATTGTTCCCCCCTATGACCATTTGTAACTCGTGTTATGAGTTGTCAACGTTGACTACACATAGTGACATTATTTGGTCATGGTCAGTGACATATGCCTACTTTGGTTGGTCATTGTACATGGTAACCACACCGTGCCACTGTTTATTGAAGGTCCTTGTGCTTGCTAGTTTGTACCTGGTGTTCCAAAAC
Source organism: Penium margaritaceum (assembly GCA_023375785.1). Taxonomy (NCBI): domain Eukaryota; kingdom Viridiplantae; phylum Streptophyta; class Zygnematophyceae; order Desmidiales; family Peniaceae; genus Penium; species Penium margaritaceum. The sequence goes on from SZWC01003193.1 coordinate 72,597, forward strand.
CATCATCCCCCCCCGGCCAGTTGTGACCCGTATTATGAGTTGTCAACATTGACCACACATAGCGGTTTTCTTTGGTCAAAGGCAATACATAAGCCTACTTTGGTCGATCACCGTGCATGGTAGCCACACCGTGCTACTGATTATAGGCCTTTATTATTGATAAAGGTCGTTGTCCTTGCTAATTGAAAACTAATATTCAGAAACCATTGTTTCCCCTACTGACCATTTGTGAATCGTGTTATGGGTTGTGAACGTTGACCACCCATACTGAAATGATTTGGTCATGATCAGTGACATGTGCCTGGTTTGGTTGTTCGGTGTGCATAGTAGCCACACCGTACCACCGTGTACTGAAGTTCTTTGTCCTTTCTAGTCGATACATAGGGTTCCCAAACCCATTGTCTCTCCCTCTGACCATTTGTGACTGGTGTCATGAGTTGTCAATGTTGACCACACATAGTGGACCTCTTTGGTCATAGTATGTGAAGTATGCATCCCTTGGTTGGTCACTGTGCACGCTAGCCACGATGTTCTACTACTTGTTGAAGGTCTTAGTATTTGCTTCTTGATAACTAGTGTTTGAAGTTGGGATGGAAGTTGGGATGGAAGTTGGGTTGGAAGTTGGGTTGGACGTTGGGTTGGAAGCTGGATTGGAAGTTGAGCTTGACGTTTGGTTGGACATTGAGTTGGAAGGTGGGTTGAAAGTTGGGTTGGAAGCTTGGTTGGATGTTGTGTTGGAAGTTGGGTTGGAAGTTGTGTTGGAAGATTTGTTGGAAGTTGGGTTGAGAGTTAGGTTGAAAGCTGGGCTGGAAATTGGGTTGGAAGTTGGGTTGGAAGTTGGGTTGGAAGCTGGGTTGGAAGTTGGGTTGGAAGTTGGGTTGGAAGCTGGGTTGGAAGTTGGGTTGGAAGTTGGGTTGTAAGCTGGGTTGGAAGTTGGTTTGGAAGTTGGGTTGGAAGTTGCGTTGGAATTTGGGTTGGAAGTTGGGTTGGAAGTTGGATTGGAAGTTGGGTTGGAAGTTGGGTTGGAAGCTGGGTTGGAAGTTGGGTTGGAAGTTGGGTTGTAAGCTGGGTTGGAAGTTGGTTTGGAAGTTGGGTTGGAAGTTGCGTTGGAATTTGGGTTGGAAGTTGGGTTGGAAGTTGGATTGGAAGTTGGGTTGGAAGTTGGGTTGGAAGCTGGGTTGGAAGTTGGGTTGGAAGTTGGGTTGAAAGTTGGGTTGGAAGCTGGGTTGGATGTTGTGTTGGAAGTTGGGTTGGAAGTTGTGTTGGAAGATGTGTTGGAAGTTGGGTTGAGAGTTAGGTTGAAAGCTGGGCTGGAAATTGGGTTGGAAGTTGGGTTGGAAGTTGGGATGGAAATTGTGTTAGACATTAGGTTGGAATTTGGGCTGGAAGTTGGATTGCAAGTTGAGTTGGAAGTTAGGTTGGAAGTTGAGTTGGAAATTGGGTTGGAACTTGGGTTGGAAGTTGGGTTGGAAGTTGGGTTGAATGTTGGGTTGAATGTTGGGTTGGAAGTTGGGTTGGAAGTTGGGTTGGAAGTCTGGTTGAAAGTTGGGTTGGAAGCTGGGTTGTATGCTGGGTTGGAAGTTGGTTTGGAAGTTGGGTTGGAAGTTAGGTTGGAAGTTGGGTTGGAAGTTGGGATGGAAGTTGGGATGGAAGTTGGGATGGAAGTTGGGTTGGAAGTTGGGATGGAAGTTTTGTTGGCAGTTGGGATGGAAGTTGGGATGGAAGTTGGGTTGGAAGTTGGGATGGAAGTTTTGTTGGCAGTTGGGATGGAAGTTGGGATGGAAGTTGGGTTGGAAGTTGGGTTGGATGTTGGGATGGAAGTTGGGATGAAAGTTTTGTTTGCAGTTGGGATGGAAGTTGGGATGGAAGTTGGATTCGAAGTTGGGTTGGACGTTGGGTTGAAACTTGGGTTGGAAGTTGGGTTGAATGTTGGGTTGGAAGTTGAGTTGGAAATTGGGTTGAAAGTTGGATTGGAAATTGGGTCAAAAGTTGGGTTGGAAACTGGTTATATGCTGGGTTGGAAGTTGGGTTGGAAGTTGTGTTAGAAGTTGGGTTGGAAGCTGTGTTGGAATTCGGGTTGGAAGTTTGTTCGGAAGTTGGGTTCGAAGTTGGGTTGGAAGTTGGCTTGAAAGTTGGGTTGGAAGCTGGGATGGAAGTTGGGTTGGAACGTGGGTTGGAGGTTGGGTTAGAAAGTGGGTTGGAAGCTGGGTATGAAGTTGAGTTGGAAGTTGGGTTGGAAGCTGGGTTGGAAGTTGGGTTGGGACTTGGGTTGGAAATTAGGTTGGAAGTTGGGTTGGAAGTTGGATTGGAAGTTGGGTTGGAAGTTCGGTTGGAAGTTGGGTTGTAAGTTGGGTTGAAAGTTGGTTTGGAAGCTGGGTTAGAAGCTGGGTTAGAAGTTGGGTTGGAAGTTGGGTTCAAGGTTGGGTTAGAAGCTGGGTTGGAAGTTGGGTTGGAATTTGGGTTGGAAGGTGGGTTGGAAGTTGGGTTGGATGATGGAAGGGAAGTTGGGATGGAAGTGGGGTTTGAAGTTGGGATGGAAGTTGGTTGGAAGTTGGGTTGGAAGTTGGGTTGGAAGTTGGATTCGAACTTGGGTTCAAAGTTCGGCTGGAAGTTGGGTTGGAAGTTGGGTTCAAAGTTGGGTTCGAAGTTGTGTTGGAAGTTGGGTTGGAAGTTGGTTGGAAGTTGGGTTGGGAGTTCGTTTGGAAGTTGGGTTGGAAGTTGCGTTGGATGTTGGGTTAGAAGTTGGGCTGGAAGTTGGGATGGAAGTTGGGGTGGAAGTTGGGATGGAAATTAGGGTGGGAGTTAGGCTGGAGGTTGGGTATGAAGTTGGGCTGGAAGCTGGGTTGGAAGTTGGATTGGAAGTTGGGCTGAAAGTTGGGATGGAATCTGGGTTGGAAGTTAGGTTGGATGTTGGGTTGGAAGTTGGGTTGGAATTTGGGCTGGAATTGGGCTGGAAGTTGGGTTGGAAGTTGGGATGGAAGTTGGGATGGAAGTTGGGTTAAAAGTTGGGTTGGTAGTTGTGTTGGAAGTTGGGTTGGAAGTTTGGTTGGAAGTTGGGTCGAAAGTTGGGTTGGAAGCTAGGTTGTATGCTGTGTTGGAAGCTGGTTTGGACGTTGTGTTGGAAGTTGGGTTGGAAGTTGGGTTGGTAGCTGGGTTGGAAGTTGGGTTAGAAGTTGGGTTGGAAGCTGGGTTGGAAGCTGGGATGGAAGTTGGGTTGGAAGTTAGGTTGGAATTTGGGTTGGAAGTTGGGTTGGAAATTGGATTAGAAGTTGGGTTGGAAGTTAGACTGGAAGTTGGGTTGGAACTTGGGTTGGAACTTGGGTTGGAACTTGTGTTGGAAAGTGGGTCGGAGGTTGGGTTGGAAGTTGGGATGGAGGTTGGGATGGAAGTTGGGTTGGAAGTTGGGTTGGAAGTTGGGTTGGAAGTTGGGCTGGAGGTTGTGTTGGAAGTTGGGCTGGAAGTTGGGTTGAAAGTTGGGTTCGAAGCTGGGTTATAAGCTGGGTTGGAAGTTGGGTTGGAAATTGGGTTGGCAGTTGGGTTGGAAGCTTGGTTGGATGTTGGGATGGATTTTTGGATGGAAGTTGTGTTTGAAGTTGGGATGGAAGTTGGGATGGAAGTTGGTTTCGAAGTTGCGTTGGACGTTGGGTTGGAAGTTGGGTTGGAAGTTGAATTGGATGTTTGGTTGGAAGTTGAGTTGGAAGTTGGGTTGAAAGGTGGGTTGGAAGCTGGGTTGTATGCTGGGTTGGAAGTTGTGTTGGAAGTTGTGTTGGAATTTGGGTTGGAAGCTGGGTTGGAAGTTGGGTTGGAGGTTCGATTAGAAGTTATGTTGAAAGTTGCGTTGGAAGCTGTGTTGGAAGTTGGGTTGGAACGTGGGTTGGAAGTTGGATTGGAATTTGGGTTGGAAATTAGGTTGGAAGTTGGGATGAAAGTTGGGATGGAAATTGGGTTGGAAGTTGATTTGGAAGTTGGGTTGGAAGTTGGGTTGGAAGTTGGGCTGGAAGTTGGGTTGGAAGTTGGGATGTAAATTGGGTTGGAAGTTGATTTGGAAGTTGTGTTGGAAGTTGGGCTGGAGGTTGGGTTGGAGGTTGGGCAGGAAGTTGGGTTGAAAGTTGGGTTCGAAGCTGGGTTATAAGCTGGGTTGGAAGTTGGGTTGGAAATTGGGTTGGAAGTTGGGTTGGAAGCTTGGTTGGATGTTGGGATGGAATTTGGGATGGAAGTTGCGTTTGAAGTTGGGATGGAAGTTGGGATGGGAGTTGGTTTCGAAGTTGCGTTGGACGTTGGGTTGGAAGTTGGGTTGGAAGTTGAGTTGGATGTTTGGTTGGAAGTTGAGTTGGAAGTTGGGTTGAAAGTTGGGTTGGAAGCTGGGTTGTATGCTGGGTTGGAAGTTGTGTTGGAAGTTGTGTTGGAATTTGGGTTGGAAGTTGGGTTGAAAGTTGGGTTGGAGGTTCGATTAGAAGTTGGGTTGAAAGTTGCGTTGGAAGCTGTGTTGGAACTTGGGCTGGAACGTGGGTTGGAAGTTGGATTGGAAGTTGGGTTGGAAGTTAGGTTGGAAGTTGGGATGAAAGTTGGGATGGAAATTGGGTTGGAAGTTGATTTGGAAGTTGGGTTGGAAGTTGGGTTGGAAGTTGGGCTGGAAGTTGGGTTGGAAGTTGGGATGGAAGTTGGGTTGGAAGTTGATTTGGAAGTTGGGTTGGAAGTTGGGTTGGAAGTTGGGCTGGAAGTTGGGTTGGAAGTTGGGATGGAAGTTGGGTTGGAAGTTGATTTGGAAGTTGTGTTGGGAGTTGGGTTGGAAGTTGGGTTGGAATTTAAGTTGGAAGCTGGGTTGGAAGTTCGGTTGCAAGTTGGGTTGGAAAATGGGTTGAAAGTTTGGTTGGAAGCTGGGGTGGAAGTTGGGTTGGAACATGGGTTGGAAGTTGCGTTGGAAGTTGAGTTGGAAGTTGGGTTGGATGTTGGGTTGGCAGTTGGGATGGACGTTGGGTTGGAAGCTGGGTTGGAAGTTGGGTTGGAAGTTGGGTTGGGAGTTGGGTTGGAAGTTGGGTTGGAAGTTGGGTCAAACGTTGGGTTAAAAGTTGGGTGAGAAGCTGGGTTGGAAGCTGGGTTGGAAGTTGGGTTGGAAGTTGGGTTGGAAGTTGGGTTGGAAGTTGGGTTGGAAGTTGGGTTGGAAGTTGGGTTGGAAGTTGGGTTGGAAGCTGGGTTGGAAGTTGGGTTGGAAGTTGGGTTGAAGGTTGGATTGGAAGCTGGGTTGGATGCTAGATTGGAAGTTGGGTTCGAAGTTGGATTGGAAGTTGGTTTGGAAGTTGGGTTGAAAGTTGGGATGGAATCTGGGTTGGAATTTGAGTTCAAAGTTGGGTTGGAAGTTGGGTTGGAATCTGGGTTGGAAGTTGGGTTGGAAGTTGGGTTGAAGGTTGGGATGGAAGTTGGGATGGAATATGGGTTGGAATCTGGGTTGGAACCTGGGTTGGAAGTTGGGTTGGAAGTTGGGCTGGATGTTGGGTTGAAAGTTGGGTTGGAAGCTAGGTTGGATGCTGGGTTGGAAGTTGGGTTGGAAGTTGTGTTGGAAGTTGGGTTGGAAGTTGGGATGGATGTTGGGTTGGAAGTTGGGTTGGAAGTTGGGTTAAAAGTGGGGTAGGAAGCTGACTTGTATGCAAGGTTGGAAGTTGGGTTGGAAGGTGGGTTGGAAGTTGGGTTTGAATTTGGATTGGAAGTTGGATTGGAAGTTGGATTGGAAGTGTGGTTGGTTGTTGGGTTGGATGTTGGGATGGAAGTTGGGATGGAATTTGTGTTTGCAGTTGGGATGGAGGTTGGGATGGAAGCTTGGTTGGAAGTTGGGTTGGACGTTGGGCTGGACGTTGAGTTGGAAATTGGGTTGAAAGTTGGAATGAAAGTTGGGTTGGAAGCTGGGTTGGAAGTTGGGTTGGAACGTGCGTTGGAATTTGGGCTAGAAGTTGGGTTCCAAGTTGGGTAGGAAGTTGGAATGGAATTTGGGATGGATGTTGGGTTGGGAGTTATGTTGGAAGTTGGGTTGGAAGTTGGGTTGGAAGTTGGGTTGAAAGTTGGGTTGGAAGCTGGGTTAGAAGCTGGGTTGGGAATTGGGTTGGAAGCTGGGTTGGAACTTGGGTTGGAAGGTAGGTTGGAAGTTGGGTTGGAAGTTGGATTTGACGTTGGGTTGGAAGCTTGGTTGGAAGTTGGGTTGGAAGTTCGGTTGAAGGTTGCGTTGGAACCTGGGTTAGAAGCTGGGTTAGAAATAGGGTTGTAAGCTGGGTTGGAAGTTGGGTTAGAAGCTGGGTTGGAAATTGGGTTGAAAGATGGGTTTGAAGTAGGGTTGGAAGTTGGGCTGGATTATGGGAGGGAATTTGGGATGGAAGTTGGGTTTGAAGTTGGGATAGTAGTTGGGTTGGAAGTTAAGTTGGAAGTTGGGTTCCAAGTTGGGTTCAAAGTTGGGTTCAAAGTTGGGTTGGAAGTTTGGTTCAAACTTGGGTTGGAAGTTGGGTTGGAAGTTGTATTGGATGGTGGTTGGAAGTTTGGTTGGAAGTTTGGCTGGAAGTTGGGTTGGAAGTTGCGTTGGATGTTGGGTTAGAAGTTGGGCTGGAAGCTGGATGAGAAGTTGGGATGGAGATGGGATGCAAGTCGGGTTGGAAGCTAGGTTGGAAGTTGGGTTAGAAGTTGGGTTGGAAGTTGGGTTGGAAGTTGAATTTGAAGTTGGGTTGGAAGTTGGGTTGGAAGTTGGGATGGAAGTTGGGCTGGAAGTTGGGATGGAAGTTGGGTTCGAAGTTGGGTTGGTAGTTGGGTTGGAAGTTGGGTTGGAAGTTGGGTTGGAATTTGGGTTTAAAGTGTGGTTGGAATCTAGGTTGGATGCTGGGTTGGAAGTTGGATTGGAAGTTGTGTTGGAATTCGGGTTGAAAGTTGGGTTGGTAGGTTGGTTGAAAGTTGGGTTGGAAGTTGGGTTGGAAGTTGGGTTTGAAGTTGGGATGGAAGTTGGGTTGGAATTGGGAATGGAAGTTGGGTTGGAATTGGGAATGGAAGTTGGGTTGGAAATTGGATTGAAAGTGGGGTTGGAAGTTAGGTTGGAAGTTGGTTTGGAAGTTGGGTTGGAACTTGGGTTGGAACTTGGGTTGGAAATAGGGTTGGAAGTTGGGTTGGAAGTTGGGATGGTAGTTTGGGTTAGAAGTTGGGTTTAAAGTTGGGTTGAAAGTTGGGTTGGAAGCTAGGTTAGAAGCTGGGTTGGAAGTTGGGTTGGAAGTTGGGTTGGAAGCTGGGTTGGAAGCTAGGTTGGAAGTTGGGTTGGAAATTTGGTTGGAAATTGGGTTGGATGTTGGGTTGAAAATCGGGTTGGAAGCTAGGTTGGATGCTGGGTTTGACGTTGGTTTGGAAGTTGTGTTGGAAGTTGGGTTGGAACTTGGGTTGGATGTTGGGTTGGAATTTGGGTTTAAACTTGGGTTGATAGTTGGGTTGGAAGCTAGGTTGTATGCTGGGTTGGAAGTTGGGTTGGAAGTTGGATTGTAAGTAGGGTTGGAAGCTGGGTTAGAAGTTGGATTGGAAGTTGGGTTGGAAGTTGGGTTGGATGTTGGGATGGAAGTTGGGATGGAATTTGTGTTTGCAGTTGGGATGGAACTTGGGATGGATGTTGGGTTGGAACTTGGGTTGGACGTTTAGTTGGAAATTGGTTTCGAAGATTGGTTGGAAGCTGGGTTGGAAGTTGAGTTGAAAATTGGGTTGAAAATTGTTTTGGAAGTTAGGTTGAAAGTTGGGTTGGAAGTTGAGTTGGAAGTTGGATATGAAGTTGGGATGGACGTTGGGATGGAAGGTGGGTTGGAAGTTAGGTTGGAAGTTGGTTTGGAAGTTTGGTTGGAAGTTGGGTTGGAACTTGGGTTGGACATTGGGTTGGAAGTTCGGTTAGAAGTTGGGTTGAAAGTTGGGTTGGAAGCTGGGTTGGATGTTGGGTTGGAACATGGGTCGGAAGTTCGGTTGGATGTTGGGTTTGAAGTTGGGTTGGAAGTTGGGATGGAAGTTGGGATGGAAGTTGGGTTGGATGTTGGGTTGGAAGTTGGGTTGGAAGTTGGGTTGCAATTTGGGTTAAACGTTGGATTGAACGTTGAATTAGAAGCTGGATTAGAAGCTGGGTTGGAAGCTGGGTTGGAAGTTGGGTTGGAAGTTGGGTTAGAAGCTGGGTTGGAAGTTGGGTTGGAAGTTGGGTTGGAAGTCGGCTTGGATGTTGGGACGGAAGTTCGGATGGAAGTTGGGTTTGAAGTTGGGATGGAAGTTGGGATGGAAGTTGGGTTAGAAGTTGTGTTTGAAGTTGGGTTGGAAGTTGGGCTGGAAGTTGGGTTGGAAGTTGGATTGGATGTTCGAATGGAAGGTGGGATGGAAGTTGTGTTTGAAGTTGGGATGAAAGTTGGGTTGGAAGTTGGGTTGGACGTTGGGTTGGAAGTTGGGTCAGAAGCTGAGTTGGACGTTTGGGTGGAAGTTAAGTTGGAAGTTGGCTTGAAAGTTGGGTTGGAAGTTGGGTTGAAAGTTGGGTTGGAGGCTGGGTTGTATGCTGGATTGGAAATTGGGTTGGATGTTGCATTGGAAGTTGGGTTGGAAGTTGGGTTGGAAGTTGGCTTGGAAGTTAGGTTGGAAGTTGGGTTGGAAGCTGGGTTGGAAGTTGGATTTGAAGTTGGGTTGGAAGTTGGGTTGGAAGTTGGCATGGAAGTTGGGATGGAAGTTGGGATGGAAGCAAGGTTGGAAGCTGGGTTGGAAGTTGGGAAGGAAGTTGGGTTGGAAGCTGGGTTGGAAGTTGGGTTGGAAGTTGGATTGGAAGTTGGGTTGGAAGTGTCAAAATAATGTAGACACAAGAACAGCGGTAGTAAAAGCAAGCAGAAGCATCAAGACATGCAGGTGTATGTCAGAAGAGTGACATACGCGAGAGCGGTCCGAGGCGTTAGTCGCGGGAGCTGTTAGAGGCTGAGACGCGAGGTAGCGGAGGTAGACACATTGATGTGAGAGATAGTGCTGGCAAGGTGAGTGATGGTTGGCGGAGTATGAGAGCTAAGCGAAGGAGCGAGAGTGACGGAGCGAAGCGTTGAGAGTTGGAAAGACAGAAAGGCACGGGACGAGTAGAGCGAAGACACGGCGGCGAAGCTGCGAAACCAAGGGAGAACAGGATGAGCAGAACGGTTCTGGTTAACTCGAGTGAATGAAAATCCTCCGTATACATCAACAGAACAGGACAAGGGCATGTACAACGGCTTTATTCCCACTAGCCGGACGTGGGTGACAGATAACGCTTTATTAGAGGATCACTTGACCCATTGGGAGAACGGTCGGGTGATCAAAGAGTCGTTCGGTCAAGTTGGTTCAGACGGAGTCCTGAATTTTTTCTTCTAAGAATCGGATTTCTCCAAGGGATAGGAGAGGTGAGGCTGGTTCTCACTTATTTCCAACATTCCCCTGAACCAGACTCATCAGGAGCTTTTAGTCGCTTTGATCCTCATCATCTGAGGAGACAACTGGAGGAACCTCCGGTCTACTTCATGTAGGAGGAGGTATTGGAAGTCGATGAGGTCTGGGAGCAGATGCTGGACTCTCAGATGGCACCAGTCCTATTGGCAGAGTGACCGGTATTGTACGATCGTTGAGTGGTCTTGGCCTTCCTCTTGAGCATTGCAGTCCAATGTCGCAGATGATTATCCTAATGGAGTATTTGTGCGATTGGATGATGTAGTAGAATGGTTTTTCTGTGATGATGTAGAGGAGGGCTCGGACCTGGTGCGTGACGTAGAACTAATCTCCCAGTATGTTTGATCTGGACGATGCATGAAGGAGCTATCTTGACGTGGATATTCTAGTTCATCATTCATGGGGGCAAGATAGGAGGATCCTTGTTGAACGATGTTGGTGGTGGTTGAGCCAAGGGCATCGAGCCAGACTCCAAAGTTGGTGGTGTCATCATCATTGAAGAAGAGGAGTGGAAATCTTTGTGCGATAACTATGGTGGGCCACCATGCTGCATGGTTTGTGGGCTCTGCTGGTGCAAACATGGTTTTGATTGGTTTAAAAGGTGATCTTGATGCGACTGACAGATTGAGGAGGCTGATGGTTGAGTGAATGCTGGGACTGAGTTGTATGTGCAACAGGCGCGTTTCGTCGTGAGTGCAGNGGTGGTTGAGCCAAGGGCATCGAGCCAGACTCCAAAGTTGGTGGTGTCATCATCATTGAAGAAGAGGAGTGGAAATCTTTGTGCGATAACTATGGTGGGCCACCATGCTGCATGGTTTGTGGGCTCTGCTGGTGCAAACATGGTTTTGATTGGTTTAAAAGGTGATCTTGATGCGACTGACAGATTGAGGAGGCTGATGGTTGAGTGAATGCTGGGACTGAGTTGTATGTGCAACAGGCGCGTTTCGTCGTGAGTGCAGACTGTTGAGTAGTAGGGACGTTAGGCACATCTTTGAGTGAGGCAGGTGATGGCAAGGAGGATGGAGGAATGATGGATGATGGAGTGGGCGCAGGGGTGAGACCACATGTGCGACTGAAAATTTTGGCGTGCGCGCAGGTCGTCGCGACTCGAGCGATGCAACCGGGCGGGTTATTGTATAGGTCGGAGAATGAAGAAAACGGCAAGAAATGATTGACTATGGAGTGGGCGCAGGGGCAAACCATGTGCGCTGCAGATGTTTTCGGCGTGCACATGGGTCGTGGCGGAACAAGCAATGAGACCGGGCAGATCCGTGTGCCGAGCGGATGACGAAGGCAGATGATGGCAAAGACGATTGATAATGGAGTGGGCGCAGGGGCGAATCGCGTGCACTGAAGGAAGTTTTCAGCATGGGCGCAGGTCGTTGCGGAAAAGGGGATGCACCCGGGCCGGTCCTTGTACTGAGCGATTGAGGAAGCGGAGGAATTGATTGATAAGTGGGCGCAGGGGTGGAACCACGTGTGCTGAAGGAAGTTTTGGCGTGGGCGCAGGTCGTCGGGGAAAAGGCAATGGGACCAGGCGGATCCTTCTGCCGAGCTAAAAGTAATTGCGAGGACGAAGGAAGCGATTGATTGATGAGTGGGCAGAGGGGCGGAACCGCGTGCGCGGATAGATGATGCTGATGATGATGACGAATGTGAAGGCACCGCGGAGGATGCTGATGACGGAGAGACGAAGATGAAGCAGGAGCAGGCGGCTGATGAAGCAGAGGAAACTGGAGTGAGGAGGAGGAGGGATGATGGAGGCAAATGAAGAAGAAGACTGGAGGCTGATGATGGCAGGGAAGGCGGGAGACAGGGAGCGACGCGAGCAGAGAGAGCCGAGATAAGAGGCGATGCGGCAGGGAGGTAGAGCGACACAACTACTTCTTGTGTGTTTGGGAGAGTGACGGCTTGTTTCCCAGTTGGCTCGGAAGTGGGAGCAGGGAGACTGGTGGTGTCCGATATCATGTCAGCAAGAAAAGGTTGGTTACGGTATAGAGAGTCAGGCAACAGGCACGGACACTAGACTGCTGATGTTAGTAGAGTGACGGCTTGTTCCTCTGTTGGCTTGGAACCGGGAGCAGGAAGACTGGTGGTGTCCGATATCCTGACGGCGGAATTTTTGGCTGCAGCTGCTCACAAGGCAAGGAGGCAATGCAAGAAGGCGGCTCGAGACAACAGATGCGGGTAAGATCAGGATGACGGTGAAGAAGGAGCACGTGAAGCTGATGAGGCGAGAAGAAAGGGAAGGAGATGCTGGAGGAGGCAAATGTGATGAGGGGCAGCGGATGGCATACAGCGGGAAGCTTCTTGGTTGTTGACGGCAGGCAGCGGCTCGAGAGTTACTTGCGGGTGATGTGAGCGCCACGTCACCAATTGTTAGCCACGGGCGCGGAAATGGGCGCAGGGCCTTTGTAGGATGAGAAGGCATTTATTCGGTGTAAATAACTCGTCAAGCAGAGCTGCTATTGTCAGCTGCTGGCAAAGCGGCGAGGCGCAGAATGGTGGTAGCGGCGGCAGGATAACGCGAGTCGAAGTAGTGAAGCAGGGATGACGGCAGACCAATGACGCGGTCACGGGACTCTAGGCGATGTTGCTTGAAGCTCTGATACCATGTCAGAAGAATGCACACACGAGAACAGTGGCAGCAGAAGCAAAAAGAAGCATCGGGACATGCAGGTGTATGTCAGCAGAGTGACGTAAGCGAGAGCGGTCCAAGGAATTAGTCGTGGGAGCTGATAGAGACTGAGATGCGAGGTAGCTGAGGTAGACAGGTTGATGTAAGAGAGAGTGCTGGCGAGGTGAGTGACGGTTGGTGGAGTATGAGAGCTAAGCAAAGGAGCGAGAGTGACAGAGCAAAGCGTTGAGAGTTGGCGAAGACAGAAAGTGCGAGGAACGAGCAGAGCAAAGACACGGTGGTGAAGCCGTGGAACCAAGAAAGAACAAGATGAGCAGAGTTGTTCTGGTTAATTCGAGGGAATGAACATCCTCGGTATATATCAGAAGAACAGGACAAGGGCATGTACAACAGCTTTATTCCCACTAGCTGGACGTGGCTGACAGATGTCACTTTGTTAGAGGATCACTTGACCTGTTGGCAGAACTGTCGGATGATCAAAGAGTCGTACGGCCAAGCTGGTTTGGACCGAGTCATGCACCTTTTCCTTGTGAGACTCGGATCTCTCCGAGGGATAGAAGAGGTGAGGCTATTTCTCCTATATTTCTAATAGGAAGTTGGGTTGGCATTTGGGTTGGATATTGGGTTGGATATTGGGTTGGAAGTTGGGTAGGAAGTTGGGTTGGAAGTTGGCATGAAGGTGGGATGGAAGTTGGGTTTGAAGTTGGGTTGGAAGTTGGGTTGGAAGTTGGGTTGGAAGCTGGGTTGAATTTGGGGTTGGAAGCTGAGTTGGATGCTGGGTTGGAAGTTGGGCTGGAAGTTGGGTTGGATGCTAGGTTGGATGTTGGGTTGAAAGTTGGGTCGGATGTTGGAATGGAAGTTGGGTTGGAAGTTGGGTTAGAAGTTACGTTGGAAGTTGGGCTGGAAGATGCACTAGAAAATGGATTCAACGTTGGGTAGGAAGTTTGTTTGGAAGTTGGGTTGGAATTTGGGTTGGAAGTTGGGATGGAAGTTGGGATGGAAGTTGGGTTGGTAGTTGGGTTCGAAGTTGGGTTGAAAGTTGGGTTGGAAGCTGTGTTGGAAGTTGGGTTGGAAGTTGGGTTGGAAGTTGTATTAGAACTTGGGTTGGAAGTTGGGTTGGAAATTGGGTTGGAAGTTGGGTTGGAGGTTGGGTTGGAAGTTGGGATGGAAGTTGGGTTGGAAGTTGGGTTGGACGTTGGGATGGAAGTTGGGCTGGAAGTTGGGTTGGAAGTTGGGTTCGAAGTTGGGTTGGAAGTTGGGTTGGAACTTGGGATGGATGTGGAATGGAAGTTGGGTTGGAAGTTGGGTTGGAGGTTTGGTTGTAAGTTGGGTTGGAAGTTGGATTGGAAGTTGGGTTGAATTTTGGGTTGGAGGTTGAGTTGGTTGCTGGGTTGGAAGTTGGGTTGGAAGTTGGGTTGGATGTTGGGATGGAAGTTGGGATGGAGGTTGGGATGGAAGTTGGGTTGGAAGTTGTGTTGGAAGTTGGGTTGGAAGTTGGATTGGAAGTTGGATTAGAAAGTGGATTGGACGTTGGGTAGGCAGTTGGGTTGGAAGTTGGGTTAGAAATTGGGCTGGAAGTTGGGATGGAAGTTGGGATGGAAGTTGGGTTGGAAGTTGGGTTGGAAGTTGTGTTGGAAGTTGGGTTGGAAGTTGGGTTGGAAGTTGGGTTGGAAGTTGGGTTGGAAGTTGGGGTGGAAGTTGGGTTGGAAGTTGGGATGGAAGTTGGGATGGAAGTTGGGTTGGAAGTTCGGTTGAAAGTTAGGCTGGAAGTTGGGTTGGAAGATGGATTGGACGTTGGGTTGGAAGTTGGGTTGAAAATTGGGTTTGAACTTGGGTTTGAAGTTGGGTTGGAAGTTGGGCTGGAAGTTAGGATGGAAGCTGGAATGGAAGTTGGGTTGGAAATTGAGTTGAAAGTTGGGTAGGAAGTTGCGTTGGGAGTTGGGTTGGAAGTTGGGATGGAAGTTGGGATGGAAGCTAGTTTGGAAGTTGGGTTGGAAGTTGGGTTGGAAGTTGGGTTGGAAGTTGGGTTGGAAGTTGGGTTGGAAGTTGGGTTGAAAATTGGGTATGAAGCCGAGTTAGAAGCTCGGTTTGAAGTTGGATTGGAAGTTGGGATGGAAGTTGGGATGGAAGTTCGGCTGGAAGCTGGGATGGAAGTTAGGTTGGGAGCTGGGTTGGAGGTTGGAATGGAAGTTGGGTTGGAAGTTGGATTGGAACTTGGGTTGAGAGTTGGGATGGAAGTTGGGATGGAAGTTAAGTTGGAAGTTGGGTTGGAAATTGGGCTGGATGTTGGGTTGCAAGTTGGGTTGGAAGTTGGGTTGGAAGTTAGGTTGGAAGATGTGTTGGAAGTTGGTGTGGAAGTTGGGCTGGAAGTTGGGTTGGACGTTGGGTTGACCGTTGGGTTGGAAGTTGGGTTGGAAGTTGGGTTGGAAGTCGGGTTGGAAGTTGAATTGGAAGTTGGGTTGGAAGTTGGGTTGGAAGTTGGGTTGGAAGTAGGGTTGGAAGTTGGGTTGGAAGTTGGGTTGGAAGTAGGGTTGGAAGTTGGGTTGGAAGTTGGGTTGGAAGTAGGGTTGGAAGTTGGGTTGGAAGTTGGGTTGGAAGTAGGGTTGGAAGTTGGGTTGGAAGTTGGGTTGGAAGTAGGGTTGGAAGTTGGGTTGGAAGTTGGGTTGGAAGTAGGGTTGGAAGTTGGGTTGGAAGTTGGGTTGGAAGTAGGGTTGGAAGTTGGGTTGGAAGTTGGGTTGGAAGTAGGGTTGGAAGTTGGGTTGGAAGTTGGGTTGGAAGTAGGGTTGGAAGTTGGGTTGGAAGTTGGGTTGGAAGTAGGGTTGGAAGTTGGGTTGGAAGTTGGGTTGGAAGTAGGGTTGGAAGTTGGGTTGGAAGTTGGGTTGGAAGTAGGGTTGGAAGTTGGGTTGGAAGTTGGGTTGGAAGTAGGGTTGGAAGTTGGGTTGGAAGTTGGGTTGGAAGTAGGGTTGGAAGTTGGGTTGGAAGTTGGGTTGGAAGTAGGGTTGGAAGTTGGGTTGGAAGTTGGGTTGGAAGTAGGGTTGGAAGTTGGGTTGGAAGTTGGGTTGGAAGTAGGGTTGGAAGTTGGGTTGGAAGTTGGGTTGGAAGTAGGGTTGGAAGTTGGGTTGGAAGTTGGGTTGGAAGTAGGGTTGGAAGTTGGGTTGGAAGTTGGGTTGGAAGTAGGGTTGGAAGTTGGGTTGGAAGTTGGGTTGGAAGTAGGGTTGGAAGTTGGGTTGGAAGTTGGGTTGGAAGTAGGGTTGGAAGTTGGGTTGGAAGTTGGGTTGGAAGTAGGGTTGGAAGTTGGGTTGGAAGTTGGGTTGGAAGTAGGGTTGGAAGTTGGGTTGGAAGTTGGGTTGGAAGTAGGGTTGGAAGTTGGGTTGGAAGTTGGGTTGGAAGTAGGGTTGGAAGTTGGGTTGGAAGTTGGGTTGGAAGTAGGGTTGGAAGTTGGGTTGGAAGTTGGGTTGGAAGTAGGGTTGGAAGTTGGGTTGGAAGTTGGGTTGGAAGTAGGGTTGGAAGTTGGGTTGGAAGTTGGGTTGGAAGTAGGGTTGGAAGTTGGGTTGGAAGTTGGGTTGGAAGTAGGGTTGGAAGTTGGGTTGGAAGTTGGGTTGGAAGTAGGGTTGGAAGTTGGGTTGGAAGTTGGGTTGGAAGTAGGGTTGGAAGTTGGGTTGGAAGTTGGGTTGGAAGTAGGGTTGGAAGTTGGGTTGGAAGTTGGGTTGGAAGTAGGGTTGGAAGTTGGGTTGGAAGTTGGGTTGGAAGTAGGGTTGGAAGTTGGGTTGGAAGTTGGGTTGGAAGTAGGGTTGGAAGTTGGGTTGGAAGTTGGGTTGGAAGTAGGGTTGGAAGTTGGGTTGGAAGTTGGGTTGGAAGTAGGGTTGGAAGTTGGGTTGGAAGTTGGGTTGGAAGTAGGGTTGGAAGTTGGGTTGGAAGTTGGGTTGGAAGTAGGGTTGGAAGTTGGGTTGGAAGTTGGGTTGGAAGTAGGGTTGGAAGTTGGGTTGGAAGTTGGGTTGGAAGTAGGGTTGGAAGTTGGGTTGGAAGTTGGGTTGGAAGTAGGGTTGGAAGTTGGGTTGGAAGTTGGGTTGGAAGTAGGGTTGGAAGTTGGGTTGGAAGTTGGGTTGGAAGTAGGGTTGGAAGTTGGGTTGGAAGTTGGGTTGGAAGTAGGGTTGGAAGTTGGGTTGGAAGTTGGGTTGGAAGTAGGGTTGGAAGTTGGGTTGGAAGTTGGGTTGGAAGTAGGGTTGGAAGTTGGGTTGGAAGTTGGGTTGGAAGTAGGGTTGGAAGTTGGGTTGGAAGTTGGGTTGGAAGTAGGGTTGGAAGTTGGGTTGGAAGTTGGGTTGGAAGTAGGGTTGGAAGTTGGGTTGGAAGTTGGGTTGGAAGTAGGGTTGGAAGTTGGGTTGGAAGTTGGGTTGGAAGTAGGGTTGGAAGTTGGGTTGGAAGTTGGGTTGGAAGTAGGGTTGGAAGTTGGGTTGGAAGTTGGGTTGGAAGTAGGGTTGGAAGTTGGGTTGGAAGTTGGGTTGGAAGTAGGGTTGGAAGTTGGGTTGGAAGTTGGGTTGGAAGTAGGGTTGGAAGTTGGGTTGGAAGTTGGGTTGGAAGTAGGGTTGGAAGTTGGGTTGGAAGTTGGGTTGGAAGATGGGTTGGAAGTTGGGGTGGAAGTTGGGCTGGAAGTTGGGTTGGAAGTTGGGTTGGAAGTTGGATTGGAAGTTGGGTTGAAAGCTGGGATGGAATCTGCGTTAGAAGTTGGGTTGGAAGTTGGGTTGGAAGTTGGGATGGAAGTTGGGTTGGAAGTCGGGTTGGAAGTTGAATTGGAAGTTGGGTTGGAAGTTGGGTTGGAAGTTTGGTTGGAAGTTTGGTTGGAAGTTGGGTTGGAAGTTTTGTTGGAAGTTGGGTTGGAAGTTGGGTTGGAAGTAGGATTGGAAGTTGGTTTGGAAGTTGGGTTGGAAGTTGGGCTGGAAGTTGGGTTGGAACTTGGGTTGGAAGTTGGGTTGGAAATTGGGTTGGAATTTGGGATGAAAGCTGGGATGGAAGTTTGGTTGGAAGTTGGGTTGGAAGGTGGGTCGGAAGTTGAGATGGAAGTTGGGTTGGAAGTTGGGTTGGAAGTTGGATTGGAACTTGGGTTGGAAGTTGGGTTGATAGCTGGGTTGGAAGTTGTGTTAGAAGCTGGGTTGGAAAATGGGCTGGAAGTTGGGTTGGAAGCTAAGTTGAAATTTTGGTTGGAAGTTGGGCTGAAAATTGGGTTGGAATTTGGGTTGGATGTTTGGATGGAAGTTGGGTTCGAAGTTGGGTTGGAAGTTGTGTTCGAAGATGGGTTGGAAGTTGGATTGGAAGTTGGGTTGGAAGTTGGGTTGGAAACTGGATTGAAAGTTGGGTTGAAAGTTGGGTTTAAGGATGGGTTGGAAGTTGGGTTGGAAGCTGGGGTGGAACTTCGGTTGGATGTTGGGTTGGAATTTGGGTTGGAAGTCGGGTTGGAAGTTCGGATGGAAGTTGGGATGGAAGTTGGGTTGGAAGTTGGGTTGGAAGTTGGGATGGAAGTTGGGTTGGAAGTTGGGTTGGAAGCTGGGTTGGAGGTTGGGTTGGAAGTTGGATTGGAGTTTGGGCTGGAAGCTAGGTTGGATGTTGGGTTGGAAGTTGGGTTGGAAGTCGGGTTGGAAGTTGGGTTGGAAGTTGGGATGGAAGTTGGGGTGGAAGTTGGGTTGGAAGTTGGGTTGGAAGCTGGGTTGGAAGTTGGGTTGGAAGTTGGGTTGGAAGTTGGGTTGGAAGTTGGGTTGGAAGTTGGGATGGAAGTTGGGTTGGAAGTTGGGTTGGAAGTTGGGATGGAAGTTGGGTTGGAAGTTGGGTTGGAAGCTGGGTTGGAGGTTGGGTTGGAAGTTGGATTGAAGTTTGGGCTGGAAGCTAGCTTGGATGCTGGGTTGGAAGTTGGGTTGGAAGTTGGGTTGAAAGTTAGGTTGGAAGTTGGGCTAGAAATTGGGTTGAAAGTTAGACCGGAAGTTGGGTTGGAAGTTGGGTTGAAAGTTGGGTTGGAAGTTGGGTTGGAAGTTGGGTTGGAACTTGGGTTGGAAGAAGGGTTGGAAGTTGATTTGGAAGTTGGATTGGAAGTTGGGATGGAAGTTGGGATGGAAATGGGTTTGGAAGTTGAGTTGGAAGTTGGGTTGGATGTTTGGTTGGAAGTTACGTTGGAAGTTGTGTTGGAAGTTGGGCCGACTGTTGGGTTGGAAGTTGGATTGAGAGTTGAGTTGGAAGTTGGATTAGAAAATGGGTTGGAGGTTTGGTTAGAAGTTGGGTGAGCAAGAGTTTGAGGTGGAGGCCATCCTTGACCACCGTCGTCGTGGTCGTGGATGGGAGTACCTAGTCAAATGGAAGGGCTATGATGCGGCTAACAACTCATGGGATCTTGCCCGCAACTTCAACGTTGGCGGGATCAATGCTATCTTCCGGGAGTATCAAGAGCAAACCGGGACGGCTCGCTCCTAAAGGGGGGGGGGGAGTGTAAGCCGGGCAGTGCCAACGGCACTGATTACAGCTTGTGGTTTACTCGAAAGTATGATCTGACTGCGGATTTGGAATCTACAGGAAAAACCGTGTGATATCGACCCAAGAATGGGGTCGATCCATCAAGAATTCAGGAAGATACGCCCGGCCAAAGGTTGGACCGGCCTAGGGGAAAAAGGTGACGGGAAATCATCCCCAAGGACAAGGCTCGACCCTCGGAAGACCCATCAAAGCCAAAGCGCACCTTGGGGCCCGGATAGTCAATGAGTCAAGGATCATTGAGGGCCAAGGGCGCTTCGGAATGGCGCGCCGACGTGTTATTGCCAGAAAGGGCGCTTCGGGCGGCCGTCACCGCCGCTAGTGGTGCTGCCAGCGGCAGATTACCGTGGTTCATGGAAACGGCCATATCACGCCCGTTCCTCCACGGAATGATGCGATTCTTGGTGCGTTGGAAAGTTGGGAAGATGAGCTACGTGATGTTAAGACAATAACGCTCATCCCATGCCTATATGGGGCCGCAGACGGCTCGGCGACCTCGGGTCGCCTAGGATGTGTCAGCGTGTACATATAGTCTTGTATGTTGACACTTGAATAAGAAGTACCGTTTACTCTTACTGTGCCACACGTGTTCCCATGCTCCCCCAACACAATCCTACGCTTCCGCAACGCCGGGTTTGTGTGCATCGGCCTCCCCTTGGTCGCCATTGCCACCGGTTGGTGCCTACACCATCCGGTTGAGGCTAGCACACCGAGCCCGGTTCACAAGTTGGGTTGGAAGTTGGGTTGGAAGTTGGGTTGGAAGTTAGGTTGGAAGTTGGGTTGGAAGTTGCGTTGGAAGTTGGGATGGAATTTGGGATGGAGGTTGGGATGGAAGTTAGGTTGGATCGAATGTTGGATTAGAAAATGGATTTGACGTTGGGTTGGAAGTTGGATTGGAAGTTGGGTTGAAAGCTGGGATGGAATCTGCGTTAGAAGTTGGGTTGGAAGTTGGGTTGGAAGTTGGGTTGGAAGTTGGGTTGGAAGTTGGGTTGGAAGTTGGGATGGAATTTGGGATGGAGGTTAGGATGGAAGTTAGGTTGGATTGGAGGCTGGATTAGAAACTGGATTTGACGTTGGGTTGGAAGTTGGATTGGAACTTGGGTTGAAATCAGGGATGGAATCTGCGTTGGAAGATGGGTTGGAAGTTGGGTTGGAATTTGGGATGGACGTCGGGATGGAAGTTGGGTTGGAAGTTTGTTGGAAGTTGGGTTGGAAGTTGGGTTGACCGTTGGGTTGGAAGTTGAGCTAGGATTTGGGTTGAAAATTGGGTTGGAAGCTGGGTTGGATGCTGGGTTGAAAGTTGGGTTGCAAGTTGGGTTGCAAGTTGGGTTGGAAGTTGGGTTGGAAGTTGGGTTGGAAGTTGGGTTGGAATTTGGGTTGGAAGTTGGGATGGAAGTTGGAATGGAGGTTGGGATGGAAGTTAGGTTTGAAGTTGGGTTGGAAGTTGGGTTGGAAGTTGGGTTGAATGTTGGATTAGAAAATGGGTTGGACGTTGGGTTGGAAGTTGGGTTGGATGTTGGGTTGGAAATTGGGTGGGAAGTTGGGTTGGAAGTTGGGTTGAATGTTGGGATGAAAGTTGTACTGGAAGTTGGGATGGAATATTGGTTGGAAGTTGGGTTGGATGTTGGGTTGAAAGTTGGGTTTGAAGTTGGGTTGGCAGTTGGATTGGATGTTGGGTTGAAAGTTGGGATGGAATCCGGATTGGAAGTTGGGTTGGAAGTTGGGTTGTAAGTTGGGTCGGAATTTGGGTTGGAAGTTGGGTTGGAAGTTGGGTTGGAATTTGGGATGGAAGTTGGGATGGAAGTTGGGTTGGAAGTTGGGTTGGAAGTTGGGTTGGAAGCTGGGTTAGAAGTTGGGTTGGAAGTTCGGCTGGAATTTGGGATGGAAGTTGCGATGGTAGTTGGGTTGGACGTTGAGTCGGAAGTTGGGTTGAAAGTTGGGTTGGAAGTTGGGTTGAACATTCGGTTGGAAGCTGGGTTGTATGCTGGGTTGGAAGTTGGGTTAGAAGTTGTGTTGGAAGATGGGTTTGAAGTTGCGTTGAAAGTTGTATTGGAAGTTGGCTTGAAAGTTGGGTTGGAAGTTGGCTTGGAAGTTGGGTTGAAAGCTGGGTTGGAAGCGGGGTTGGAAGTTGGCTTGGAACGTGGCTTGGAAGTTGGGTTGGAAGTTGGGTTGGAAGTTGGAATGGAAGTTGGGATGGACGTTGGGTTGGAAGTTGGGTTGGAGGTTGGGTTGGAAGTTGGGTTGGAAGTTGGGTTGAAAGTTGGGTTGGAAGTTGGGTTGGAAGTTGGGTTGGAAGTTGGGTTGGAAGTTGGGTTGGAAGTTGGGTTGGAAGTTGGGTTGGAAGTTGGGTTGGAAGTTGGGTTGGAAGTTGGGTTGGAAGCTGGGTTGGAAGTTGGGTTGGATGTTGGGATGGAAGTAGGGATGGAAGTTTGGTTTGAAGATGGGATGGAAGTTAGGATGGAATTTGGACTAGAAGTTGTGTTGGAAGTTGGGTTTGAAATTGCGCTGGAAGTTGGGTAGGACGTTGCGCTGGAAGTTGAATTGGAACTTGGGTCGAACGTTGGGTTGGAAGTTGGGTTGGAAGTTGGGTTGGAAGTTGGGTTGAAAGTTGGGTTGCAAGTTGGGTTGGAAGCTGGGTTGGAAGTTAAGATGGAACTTGGGATGGAAATTGGGCTGGAAGTTGGGTTGGCCGTTGGGTTGGAAGTTGGATTGGAAGTTGGGTTGGAAGTTTGGTTGCAAGTTGGGTTAGAAGTTGGGTTGAAAGCTAGGTTGGAAGTTTGGTTGGAAGCTGGGTTAGAAGCTGGGTTGAAAGTTGCGTTGGAAGTTGGGTTGGAACTTGGGTGGTAAGTTGGGTTGAATAATGGGAGGGAAGTTGGATGGAGGTTCGGTTTGAAGTTGGGATGGAAGTTTGGTTGGGGGTTGGGGTAGGACGTTGGGTTGGAAGTTGGGTTTGAAGTTGGGCTGACCGTTGGGTTGGAAGTTGAGTTAAAAGTTGGGTTGGAAGTTGGGTTGGAAGTTGGGTTGGAAGTTAGGTTGGAAGTGAGGTCGGAAGTTGGGTTAGATGTTGGGTTGGACGTTGAGTTGGATGTTGGGTTGGAAGTTGGGTTGGAAGTTGGGTTGGAAGTTAGGATGGAGGTGGGATGGAAGTTGGGTTGGAAGTTGGGTTGGAAGTTGGGCTGGAAGTTGGGTTGAAGTAGGGTTGGAAGTTGGGTTTAATGTTGGTTCGGAAGCTGGATTGGATGGTGGGTTGCAAGTTGGGATGGAAGTTGGGATGGAGGTTGGGATGGAAGTTAGGTTGGAAGGTAGGTTGGAAGTTGGATTGGAAGTTGGGGTGGAAGTTGGATTTGAAAATGGGTTGGACATTGGGTTGGAAGTTGAGTTGGATGTTGGGCTGGACATTGGGTTGGAAGTTGGGTTGGAAGTTGGGTTCGAAGTTGGGATGGAAGTCAGTCTCGAAGTTGGGATGGAAGTTAGGTTGGAAGTTATGTTGGAGGTTGGGTTGAAATCTGGATTGGGAGTTGGGTTGGAAGTTGGATTGGATGTTTGGTTGAAAGTTGGGCTGGAATCTAGGTTGGAAGCTGGGTTGGAAGTTGGATTGGAAGTTGGGTTGGATTTTGGGTTGGAAGTTGGGTTGGAAGTTGGGTTGGAACTTGGGTTGGAAGTTGGGTTGGAGGTGGGATGGAAGTTGGGCTGGAAGTTGGGTTGGAAGTTGGGCTGGAATTTGGGTTGAAAGTTGGGTTGGAAGTTAGGTTGGAAGTTGGGTTGGAAGTTGGGTTGAAAGTTGGGCTGGAAGTTGGGATGGAAGTTAGGATGGAGGTTGGGATGGAAGTTAGGTTGGAAGCTTGATTGGAAGTTGGGTTGGAAGTTGGGTTGGAAGTTGGATCTAAGAATGGGTTGGCCATTGTGTTGAAAGTTGGGTTGTATGTTGGGTTGGAAAGTGGGTTGGAAGTTGTGTTGGAAGTTGGGCTGGAAGTTGGGATGGAAGTTGGGCTGGAAGTTGGCATGGAAGTAAGGCAGGAAGTTGGGTTGGAGGTTGGGTTGGAAGCTGGGTTGGAAGTTGGGTTGGAAGATGGATTGGAAGTTGGGTTGAAAGTTGGGATGGAATCTGGGTTGGTAGTTGGGTTGGAAGTTGGATTGGAAGTTGGGTTGGAATTTGGTTTGGAAGTTGGTTGGAAGTTGGGCTGGAATTTGGTATGGAAGTTGGGATGGAAGATGGGTTGGAACTTGGGTTGGAAGTTGGGTTGGAATTAAGGCTGGAAGTTGGGTTGGAAGTTCGGATGGAAGTTGGGATGGAAGTTGGGTTGGAAGTTGGGTTGGAAGTTGGGTTGGAAGTTGGGTTGGAAGTTGAGATGGAAGTTCGGTCGGAATTTGGGTTGGAAGTTGGGTTGGAAGTTGGGTTGGAAGTTGGATTGGAAGTTGGGTTGAAATTTGGGTTAGAAGCTAGGTTGGATGCTGGGTTGGATGTTGGGTTGGAGGTTATGTTGGAAGTTGGGTTGGAAGTTGGGTTGGAAGCTGTGTTGGAAGTTGGGTTGGAAGTTGAGTTGGAAGTTGGATTGGAAGCTGGGATGGAAGTTGGGTTAGAGGTTAGGTTAGAAGTTGGGTTGGAAGATGGGTTGGAGGTTGGATTGGATGTTGGGTTGGAAGTTTGGTTGGAAGTTGGGTTGGAAGTTGTATTGGTACTTGGGTTATAGGTTGGGTTGGAAGTTGGGTTGGAAGTTGGGTTGGAAGTTGTGATGGAAGTTGGGATGGAAGTTGGGTTGGAAGTTAGGTAGGAAGTTGGGCTGGATGTTGGGTTGGAAGTTGGGTTGGAAGTTGGGTAGGAAGCTGGGTTGAAAGTTGGGTTGGAAGCTGGGTTAGAAACTGGGTACGAAGTTGGATTGGAAGTTGGGTTGAAAGTTACGTTGGAAGTTGGGTTGGAAGTGGGGTTGGAAGTTGGGTTGGAAGTTGGGTTAGAAGTTGGGTTAGATGTTGGGTTGGAAGTTGGGTTGGAAGTTGGGTCGGAAACTGGGTTAAAAGCTGGGTTGGAAGCTGGGTTGGAAGCTGGGTTGGAAGTTGGGTTGGAAGTTGGGTTGGAAGTTGGGTTGGAAGTTTGGTTGGATGATGGAAGGGAAGATGGGATGGAAGTTGGGTTTGAAGATGGGATGGAAGTTGGGCTGGAAGTTGGGGTACGAAGTGGGGTTGGGAGCTAGGTTGGAAGTTGGGTTGACCGTATGGTTGGAAGTTGAGTTGGAAGTTGGGTTCCATGTTGGGTTGGAAGTTGGGTTGGAAGTTGGATAGGACGTTGGTTGGAAGTTGGGTTGGAAGTTGGGTTAGATGTTGGGTGGGAAGTTGAGTGGGATATCTGGTTGGAAGTTGGGTTGGAAGTTGGGTTGGAAGTTGGGATGGAGGTGGGATGGAATTTGGGTTGGAAGTTGGGCTGCAAGTTGGGCTGGAATTTGGGTTGGAAGTAGGGTTGGAAGTTGGGTTGAAAGTTGGTTTGGAAACTGGGTTAGATGCTAGGTTGGAAGTTGGTTTGGAAGTTAAGTTGGAAGTTGTGTTGGAAGTTGGGTTGGAAGTTCGGTTGGAAGATGGGTTGGAAGTTGGGTTGGAAGTTGGGATGGAAGTTGGGATGAAGGTTGGGATGGAAGTGAGGTTGGAAGTTGGGTTGGAAGTTGGGTTGGAAGTTAGGTTGGAAGTTGGATTAGAAAATGTGTTGAACGTTGGGTTGGAAGTTGGATTGGAAGTCGGGTTGAAAGCTGGGTTGGAATCTGGGTTGGAAGCTGTGTTGGAAGTCGGGTCGGAAGTTGGGTTGGAAGTTGGGCTGGAAGTTCAGTTGAAAGTTGGGTTGGAAGCTGGGCTAGAAGCTGGGTTGGAAGCTGGGTTTGAAGTTGGGTTGGAAGTTGGGTTGGAAGCTAGGTTAGAAGTTGGGTTGGAAGTTGGGTTGGAAGTTGGGTTGGAAGTTGGGTTGGATGTTGGGTTGGAAGTTGGCTTGGATGTTGGGATGGATGTTGGGATGGAAGTTGTGTGTGAAGTTAGGATGGAAGTTGGGATGGAAGTTGGGTTGAACGTTGGGTTGGAAGCTGAGCTGGATGCTCGGTTGGAAGTTGGGTTGGAAGTTGTATTGGAAGTAGGGTTGGAAGTTGGGTTGGAAGTTGGGTTGGAAGTTGGGTTGGAAACTGGGTTGGATGTTGGGTTGATAGTTGGGTTGTAAGCTGGGTTGGAAATTGGATAGGAACTTGGGTTGGAACTTGGGTTGGAATTTGAATTGGAAGTTGGGTTGGAAGTTGGGATGGACGTTGGGATGGAAGTTGGGTTGGAATTTGGGTTGGAAGTTGGGATGGAAGTTGGGTTGGAAGTTGGGTTGGGAGTTGGGTTGGAATTTGGGTTGGAAGTGGGGTTGGAAGTTGGTTTGGAAATTGTGTTGAAAGTTGGGTTGGAAGCTGGGTTGGAAGCTGGATTATAAGCTAGGCTGGAAGTTGGGTTGGAAGTTGGGTTGGAAGTTGGGTTGGAAGTTGGGTTTGAAATTGGGTTGGAAGTTGGGTTGGAAGTTGGGATAGAAGTTGGGATTGAAGTCGGGTTGGAAGTTGGGTTGGAAGCTGGGTTGGAAGTTGGGTTAGATGTTGGGTTGGAAGTTGTGTTGGAAGTTGGGTTGGATATTGGGCTGGAAACTGGGTTAGAAGCTGGGTTTAACGCAGGGATGGAAGTTGGTTTGGAAGTTGGGGTAGGAAGTTGGGTTGGAAGTTGGGTTAGAAGTTGGGTTGAGCGTTGGGTTGGAAGTTGACTTGGAAGTTGGGTTCAAAGTTTGGTTGGAAGTCGGGTTGGAAGTTGGGTTGGACGTTGGTTGGATGTTGGGTTGGAAGTTGGGTTGGTAGTTAGGATGGAGGTGGGATGGAAGTTGGGTTGGAAGTTGGGTTGGAAGTTGGGCTTGAAGTTGTGTTGGAAGTAGGGTTGGAAGTTGGATTGAAAGTTGGTTTAGAAGCTAGGTTGGATACTGGGTTGGAAGTTGGATTGAAACGTGGGTTGGAAGTTGGGCTGGAAGTTGGGTTGGAAGTTGGGTTGGAAGTTGGGTTGGATAATGGAAGGGAAGATGGGATGGAAGTTGTGTTTGAAGTTGGGATGGAAGTTGGGCTGGAAGTTGGGGAAAGAATGTGGGGTTGAGAGCTAGGTTGGAAGTTGGGTGGACCGTATGGTTGGAAGTTGAGTGGGAAGTTGGGTTCCATGTTGGGTTGGAAGTTGGGTTGGAAGTTGGATTGGACGTTGGTTGGAAGTTGGGTTGGAAGTTGGGTTAGATGTTGGGTGGGAAGTTGAGTGGGATATTTGGTTGGAAGTTGGGTTGGAAGATGGGTTGGAAGTTGGGATGGAGGTGGGATGGAATTTGGGTTGGAAGTTTGGCTGGAAGTTGCGCTGGAATTTGGGTTGGAAGTAGGGTTGGAAGTTGGGTTGAAAGTTGGTTCGGAAGCTGGGTTAGATGCTAGGTTGCAAGTTGGTTTGGAAGTTAGGTTGGAAGTTGGGTTGGAAGTTGGGTTGAAAGTTCGGTTGGAAGATGGGTTGGAAGTTGGGTTGGAAGTTGGGATGGAAGTTGGGATGGAGGTTGGGATGGAAGTGAGGTTGGAAGTTGGGTTGGAAGTTGGGTTGGAAGTTGGACTGGAAAATGGGTTGAACGTTGGGTTGGAAGTTGGATTGGAAGTCGGGTTGAAAGCTGGGTTGGAATCTGGGTTGGAAGCAATGTTGGAAATTGGATCCGAAGTTGGGTTGGAAGTAGGGTTTGAAGTTGGGTTGGAAGTTGGGTTGAAAGTTGGGTTGGAAGCTGGGTTAGAAGCTGGGTTGGAAGTTGGATTTGAAGTTGGATTGTAAGCTGGGTTGGAAGTTGGATTAGAAGTTGGGTTGGAAGTTGGGTTGGAAGTTGGGTTGGAAGTTGGGTTGGATGTTGGGATGGAAGTTGGGAAAGAAGTTGGGTTTGAAGTTCGGATGGAAGTTGGGATGGAAGTTGGGTTGAACGTTGGGTTGGAAGGTGGACTGGATGCTCGGTTGGAAGTTGGGTTGGAAGTTGTATTGGAAGTAGGGTTGGAAGTTGGGTTGGAAGTTGGGTTGGAAGTTGGGTTGGAAACTGGGTTGGATGTTGCGTTGATAGTTGGGTTGGAAGCTGGGTTGGAAATTGGATTGGAACTTGGGTTGGAAGTTGGGTTGGATTTTGGGTTGGAAGTTGGGTTGGAAGTTGGGATGGACGTTTGGATGGAAGTTGGGTTGGAATTTGGGTTGGAAGTTCGGATGGAAGTTGGGTTGGAATTTGGGTTGGAATTTGGGATGGAAGTTGGGTTGGAAGTTGGGTTGGAAGTTGGGTTGGAAGTTGGGCTGGAAGTTGGGTTGGAAGTTGGGTTGGAAGTTATGTTGAAACTTGGGTTGGAAGCTGGGTTGGAAGCTGGATTATAAGCTGGGTCGGAAGTTGGGTTGGAAGTTGTGTTGGAAGTTGGGTTGGAAGTTGGGTTTGAAATTGGGTTGGAAGTTGGGTTGGAAGTTGGGATGGAAGTTGGGATTGAAGTCGGGTTGGAAGTTGGGTTGGAAGCTGGGTTGGAAGTTGGGTTAGATGTTGGGTTGGAAGTTGTGCTGGAAGTTGGGTTGGATATTGGGTTGGAAACTGGGTTAGAAGCTGGGATTAAAGCTGGGATGGAAGTTGGGTTGGAAGTTGGGGTAGGAAGTTGGATTGGAAGTTGGGTTGGAATTTGGGTTGACCGTTGGGTTGGAAGTTGACTTGGAAGTTGGGTTCAAAGTTTGGTTGGAAGTTGGGTTGGAAGTTGGGTTGGACGTTGGTTGGATGTTGGGTTGGAAGTTGGGTTGGTAGTTGGGATGGAGGTGGGATGGAAGTTGGGATGGAAGTTGTGCTGGAAGTAGGGTTGGAAGTTAGATTGAAAGATGGTTTGGAAGCTAGGTTGGATGCTGGGTTGGAAGTTGGATTGAAACATGGGTTGGAAGTTGGGTTGGAAGTTGGGTTGGAAGTTGGGTTGGAAGTTGGGTTGGAAGTTGGGTTGGAAGATGGGATGGAATTTGGGATGGAGGTTGGGATGGAAGTTAGGTTGGATCACAGGTTGGATTAGAAAATGGATTTGACGTTGGGTTGGAAGTTGGATTGGAAGTTGGGTTGAAAGCTGGGATGGTATCTGCGTGGGAAGTTGGGTTGGAAGTTGGGTTGGAAGTTGGGTTGGAAGTTGGGTTGGAAGTTGGATTGGAAGTTGGGATGGACTTTGGGATGGAGGTTGGGATGGAAGTTAGGTTGGATCGGAGGTTGGATTAGAAAATGGATTTGATGTTGTGTTGGAAGTTGGATTGGAAGTTGGGTTGAATGCTGGGATGGAATCTGCGTTGGAAGTTGGGTTGGAAGTTGGGTTGGAAGTTCGGTTGGAAGTTGGGTTGGATATTGGGTTGGAAGTTGGGTTGGAATTTGGGATGGGAGTTGGGATGGAAGTTGGGTTGGATGTTGGGTTGGAAGTTGGGTTGGAAGTTGGGTTGACCGTTGGGTTGGAAGTTGAGCTGGAAGTTGAGTTGAAAGTTGGGTTGGAAGCTGGGTTGGATGCTGGGTTGAAAGTTGGGTTGGAAGTTGGGTTGCAAGTTGGGTTGGAAGTTGGGTTGGAAGTTGGGTTGGAAGTTGGGTTGGAATTTGGGTTGGAAGATGGGATGGAAGTTGGAATGGAGGTTGGGATGGAAGTTAGGTTTGAAGTTGGGTTGGAAGCTGGGTTGGATGTTGGATTATAAAATGAGTTGGACGTTGGGTTGGAAGCTGGGTTGGAAGTTGGGTTAGAAGTTGGGTTGGATGTTGGGTTGGATGTTGGGTTGGAAATTGGGTGGGAAGTTGGGTTGGAAGTTGGGTTGAATGTTGGGATGGAAGTTGTACTGGAAGTTGGGATGGAATTTTGGTTGGAAGTTGGGTTGGAGGTTGGTTTGGAAGTTGGGTTGGAAGTTGGGTTGGCAGTTGGATTGGATATTGGGTTGAAAGTTGGGATGGAATCTGGATTGGATGTTGGGTTGGAAGTTGGGTTGTAAGTTGGGTCGGAGTTTCGGTTGGAAGTTGGGTTGGAAGTTGGGTTGGAATTTGGGATGGAAGTTGGGATGGAATTTGGGTTGGAAGTTGGGTTGGAAGTTGGGTTGGAAGCTAGGTTGGAAGTTGGGTTGGAAGTTTGGCTGGAATTTGGGATGGAAGTTGGGATTGAAGTTGGGTTGGAAGTTGAGTCGGAAGTTGGGTTGAAAGGTCGGTTGGAAGTTGGGTTGAACGTTTGCTTGGAAGTTGGGCTGTATGCTGGGTTGGAAGTTGGGTTAGAAGTTGTGTTGGAAGTAGGGTTTGAAGTTGAGTTGGAAGTTCATTTGGAAGTTGGCTTGGAAGTTGGGTTGGAAGTTGGGTTGGAAGTTGGGTTGGAAGTTGGGTTGAAAGCTAGGTTGGAAGCTGGGTTGGAAGTTGGGTTGGTACGTGGGTTGGAAATTGGGTTGGAAGTTGGGTTGAAAGTTGGGATGGAAGTTGGGATGGAAGTTGGGTTGGAAGTTGGGTTGGAGGTTGGGTTGGAAGTTGGGTTGGCCGTTGGGTTGGAATTTGGGTTTGAAGTTGGGTTGAATGTTGGGTTAGAAGCTGGGTTAGGAGCTGGGCTGGAAGTCTGGTTGGAAGTTGGGTTGGAAGTTGGGTTGGAAGTTGGGTTGGAAGTTGGGTTGGAAGTTGGGTTGGAAGTTGGGTGGTAAGTTGGTTGGATGATGGGAGGGAAGTTGGATGGAGGTTCGGTTTGAAGTTGGGATGGAAGTTTGGTTGGGGATTGGGATAGGACGTTGGGTTGGAAGTTGGGTTGGAAGTTGGGTTGGAAGTTGGGTTGGATGATGGAAGGGAAGATGGGATGGAAGTTGGGCTAGAAGTTGGGGTAGGAAGTGGGGTTGAAAGATGGGTTGGAAATTGGGTTGACCGTATGGTTGGAAGTTGAGTTGGAAGTTGGGTTCCATGTTGGGTTGGAAGTTAGGTTAGAAGTTGGGTTGGACGTTGGTTGGAAGTTGGGTTGGAAGTTGGGATGGAGGTGGGATGGAATTAGGGTTGGAAGTTGGGTTGGAAGTTGGGCTGGAGTTTTGGTTGGAAGTAGGGTTGGAAGTGGGTTGAAATTTGGTTTGGAAGCTGGGTTAGGTGCTAGGTTGGAAGTTGGTTTGGATGTTAGGTTGGAAGTTGGGTTGGAAGTTGGGTTGGAAGTTCGGTTAGAAGATGGGTTGGAAGTTGGGTTGGAAGCTGGGATGGAAGTTGGGATGGAGGTTGGGATGGAAGTGAGGTTGGAAGTTGGGTTGAAAGTTGGGTTGGAAATTGGGTTGGAAGTTGGATTATAAAATGGGTTGAACGTTGGGTTGGAAGTTGAATTGGAAGTTGGGTTGGAAGCTGGGTTGGAAATTGGGTTGGAAGTTGGGTTGGAAGGTGGGTTGGAAACTGGGTTGGAAGTTGGGTTGGTAGTTGGGTTGGAAGCTGGGTTGGAAATTGGGTTGGAAGTTGGGTTGGAAGGTGGGTTGGAAGTTGGGGTGGAAGTTGGGTTGGAAGCTGGATTAGAAGTTGGGTTGGAAGTTGGGTTTGAAGTTGGGTTGGAAGTTGGGTTGGAAGTTGGGTTGGAAGTTGGGTTAGATGTTGGGTTGGAAGTTGTGTTGGAAGTTGGGTTGGATATTGGGTTGGAAACTGGGTTAGAAGCTGGGTTTGAACCTGGGATGGAAGTTTGTTTGGAAGTTGGGGTAGGAAGTTGGGTTGGAAGTTGGGTTGGAAGTTGGGTTGACCGTCGGGTTGGAAGTTGAGTCGGAAGTTGGGTTGAAAGTTTGGTTGGAAGTTGGGTTGGAAGTTGGGTTGGACGTTGGTTGGGTGTTGGGTTGGAAGTTGGGTTGGTAGTTGGGATGGAGGTGGGATGGAAGTTGGGTTGGAAGTTGGGTTGGAAGTTGGGCTTGAAGTTCTGTTGGAAGTAGGGTTGGAAGTTGGATTGAAGGTTGGTTTGGAAGCTAGGTTGTATGCTGGGTTGGAAGTTGGATTGAAACGTGGGTAGGAAGTTGGGTTGGAAGTTGGGTTGAAAGTTGGGTTGGAAGTTGGGTTGGAAGTTGGGATGGAATTTGGGATGGAGGTTGGGATGGATGTTAGGTTGGATCGCAGGTTGGATTAGAAAATGGATTTGACGTTGGGTTGGAAGTTGGATTGGAAGTTGGGTTGAATGCTGGGATGGAATCTGCGTTGGAAGTTGGGTTGGAAGTTGGGTTGGAAGTTGGGTTGGATGTTGGGTTGGATGTTGGGTTGGAAGTAAGGTTGGAATTTGGGATGGAAGTTGGGATGGAAGTTGGTTTGGAAGTTGGGTTGGAAGTAGGGTTGACCGTTGGGTTGGAAGTTGAGCTGGAAGTTGGATTGGAAGTTGGTTTGGAAGCTGGGTTGGATGCTGGGTTGAAAGTTGGGTTGGAAGTTGGGTTGCAAGTTGGGTTGGAAATTAGGTTGGAAGTTGGGTTGGAAGTTGGGTTGGAATTTGGGTTGGAAGTTGGGATGGAAGTTGGAATGGAGGTTGGGATGGAAGTTAGGTTCGAAGTTGGGTTGCAAGTCGGGTTGGATGTTGGGTTAGAAAATGGGTTGGACATTGGGTTGGAAGTTGGGTTGGATGTTGGGTTGGATGTTGGGTTGGAAATTGGGTGGGAAGTTGGGTTGGAAGTTGGGTTGAATATTGGGATGGAAGCTCTACTTGAAGTTGGGATGGAAATTTGGTTGGAAGTTGGGTTGGAGGTTGGTTTGGAAGTTGGGTTGGAAGTTGGGTTGGCAGTTGGATAGGATATTGGGTTGAAAGTTGGGATGGGATCTGGATTGGATGTTGGGTTGGAAGTTGGGTTGTATGTTGGGTCGGAATTTGGGTTGGAAGTTGGGTTGGAAGTTGGGTTGGAATGTGGGATGGAAGTTGGGATGGAAGTTGGGTTGGAAGTTGGGTTGGAAGTTGGGTTGTATGTTGGGTCGGAATTTGGGTTGGAAGTTGGGTTGGAAGTTGGGTTGGAATGTGGGATGGAAGTTGGGATGGAAGTTGGGTTGGAAGTTGGGTTGGAAGTTGGGTTGGAAGCTCTGTTGGAAGTTGGGTTGGAAGTTTGGCTGGAATTTGGGATGGAAGTTGGGATTGAAGTTGGGTTGAAAGTTGGGTTGGAAGTTGGGTTGAACGTATGTTGGAAGCTGGGTTGTATGCTGGTTTGGAAGTTGGGTTAGAAATTGTGTTGGAAGAAGGGTTTGAAGTTGAGTTGGACGTTGTGTTGGAAGTTAGCTTGGAAGTTGGTTTGGAAGTTGGGTTGGAAGTTGGGTTGAAAGCTGGGTTGGAAGCTGGGTTGGAAGTTGGGTTGGAACGTGGGTTGGAAGTTGGGTTGGAAGTTGGGTTGGAAGTTGGGATGGAAGTTGGGATGGAAGTTCGGTTGGATGTTGGGTTGGAGGTTGGGTTGGAAGTTGGGTTGGATGTTGGGTTGGAATTTGGGAAGGAAATTGGGTTGAATGTTGGGTTGGAAGCTAGGTTAGAAGCTGGGTTGGAAGTTGGGTTGGAAGTTGGGTTGGAAGTTGGGTTGGAAGTTGGGTTGGAAGTTGGGTTGGAAGTTGGGTTGGAAGTTGGGTTGGAAGTTGGGTTGGAAGTTGGGTTGGAAGTTGGGTTGGAAGTTGGGTTGGAAGTTGGGTTGGAAGTTGGGTTGGAAGTTGGGTTGGAAGTTGGGTTGGATGTTGGGATTGAAGTAGGGATGGAAGTTTGGTTTGAAATTGGGATGGAAATTGGGATAAAAATTGGGCTAGAAGTTGTGTTGGAAGGTGGGTTTGAAGTTGGGCTGGATGTTGGGTTGGACGTTGCGCTGGACGTTGAATTTGAACTTGGGTCAAACGTTGGATTGGAAGTTGGGTTGGAAGTTGGGTTGGAAGCTGGGTTGGAAGTTGGGTTGGAAGTTGGGTTGGATGTTGGGTTTGAAGTAGGGATGGAAGTTTGGTTTGAAATTTGGATGGAAGTTGGGATAAAATTTGGGCTAGAAGTTGTGTTGGAAGTTGGGTTTGAAGTTGGGCTGGATGTTGGGTTGGACGTTGCGCTGGACGTTGAATTTGAACTTGGGTCAAACGTTGGGTTGGAAGTTGGGTTGGAAGTTGGGTTGAAAGCTGGGTTGGAAGTTGGGTTGGAAGTTGGGTTGCAAGTTGGTTGGAAGTTGGGTTGGAAGTTGGGATGGAACTTGGGATGGAAATTAAGTTGGAAGTTGGGTTGGCCGTTGGGTTGGAAGTTGGGTTGGAAGTTGGGTTGGAAGTTTGGTTGCAAGTTGGGTTAGAAGTTGGGTTGGTAGCTGGTTTGAGAGTTGGGTTGGAAGCTGGGTTAGAAGTTGGGTTGGAAGTTGCGTTGGAAGTTGGGTTGGAATCTGGGTGGCAAATTGGGTTGGATGATGGGAGGGAAGTTGGATGGAGGTTCGGTTTGAAGTTGGGATGGAAGTTTGGTTGGGGGTTGGGATAGGACGTTGGGTTGGAAGTTGGGTTGGAAGTTGCGTTGACCGTTGGGTTGGAAGTTGAGTTGGAAGTTGGGCTTAAAGTTGGGTTGGAAGTTGGGTTGGACGTTGGTTGGAAGTTAGGTTGGAAGTTGGGTTAGATGTTGGGTTGGACATTGAGTTGGATGTTGGGTTGGAAGTTGGGTTGGAAGTTGGTTTGGAAGTTAGGATGGAGGTGGGATGGAAGTTGGGTCGGAAGTTGGGTTGGAATTTGGGCTGGAAGTTGGGTTCAAGTAGGGTATGAAGTTGTGTTTAAAGTTGGTTTGGAAGCTGGGTTGGATGCTGGGTTGCAAGTTGGGATGGAAGTTGGGATGGAGGTCGGGATGGAAGTTAGGTTGGAAGGTGGGTTGGACGTTGGATTGGAAGTTGGGGTGGAAGTTGGATTTGAAAATGTGTTGGACATTGGGTTGGAAGTTGGGTTGGATGTTGGGTTGGAAATTGGGTTGGAAGTTGGGTTAGAAGTTGGGTTCGAAGTTGGGATGGAAGTCAGTCTGGAAGTTGGGATGGAAGTTAGGTTGGATGTTGGGTTGGAGGTTGGGTTGAAAGCTGGGTTGGGAGATGGGTTTAAGGGTGCACACTGGATCTGATCCGCGGATCTGGAGTCAGACCCAGATCTGCGGGTCAGATCGCCTCTGGCGATCCGGAACCGCGGATCCGGATCCGGATCCGCGGATCCTAGGACTCTCGGATCTTTTGATCCGTGCATCCGCAGATCCTCTCAAGTGCACTAATGTGTAACGTGCCACACACACACTTTTGCACAGAACGTTAACGACAACATGGACAACCATGTTCTTCAAACCCTCACCATTGTCATTTTCCCATAGCAATGGTTTCCACCAATAGTGTATATGATTGGATTTTACACTTGTGTCTTGCATGTCAATGCAGTTACTGCCATACAATTGGTTCACCAAAGTCCTTCACTCACTGCAATACAATAGGATGACCTCATTGCATCACTTTCTACCATTCAATTGAATGAACAAAATGCATCAGTTATTTCCATACAAATGTATCACTCATTGGTAAGCACAAATCCATGTAACTGTTTGTGAACTTTAAGTTTCTGTGTACTGATTTTGTTGTTATGAAAATAACACATCTTTCCTAGACCATTCGCTGTCAAATGACAACAATGCAACGAACACAAGTGGAAAAAACTCAGAGATGGAATTCAGGGGCAA
The DNA here is from genome assembly GCA_023375785.1 of Penium margaritaceum. Classification (NCBI taxonomy): domain Eukaryota; kingdom Viridiplantae; phylum Streptophyta; class Zygnematophyceae; order Desmidiales; family Peniaceae; genus Penium; species Penium margaritaceum. The sequence goes on from SZWC01003193.1 coordinate 106,851, forward strand.
AATGTCATTGGATATCATGACATCACATCTCTACCAGATCATCGTCTCCCACTCACTCATCCCCAAGCCCCATGTCACCCATGTATTCGTCCTCGTCATCATTCACAAAGAGACTAAGTCCTTCTAGCTCTTCTGCCGCTGCTCCAACCAGGGACTCCCTCGCCTTCTTCCGGAGCTCATTGACACAATCCTCTTTGTCCTTCAGTTCCTTAGCCACGACGCCATGGCGACTGACGGGGAAGTCTCGCAGCGTTGGCTCGTTGATCTAACTCTTCATGGTCAGCATGTTCTCCACTGTCAAATGCGCCAAGGAGAACCGGAAGTCTGTGATGACGTGCCTGCCTAAGGAAAACAGCCGTTCAGAAGGAGTGGAAGTGCCATGCACACAGAACACATCCATGCTGAGGAGGTAAAATGTTGGAAACTAGTTGTGGAGCTTTCGGTAATGCTTCAGGATGTTTGTCTTGGGATGCTTCTTCTTGAGCTTGCTCCACCTATCCACTTCGTCCTCCAGGCCACTCAGTTGCACTTCTGCTGCTCGTGGTGGCACCGGTGTCTCAGACATATCAGCCATGGGGTCCGCCAGTGCTGCCTCCAGTAGAGTATTGTCCTCGGCTTGCTGCTGCTCTGCTCTCGGGCGCAACTATGGGGCAGATGTAGAGCCTGAGCTTTGTCCGGCAGAGCTCTCATTGTTGTTCACACCTGGCTCCTGGTTTTGCTGGTCTGACGATGCTGCTGCTTCTACTGCAACTGCTGCTTCTGCGCGCTGTTGCTTGACACGCTCATGATATGGACGCATGAGCTGTAGCAGCTTCACCTGCAAGGCTTCTGCTAACCTGATGCCCATGAGACCGTGGGTTCTGCTGTAGTACTTTAGCCTAAAGCGGGGATCTGCGGCTGTCGCCAACACATGCTTCTCAGTCAGCAGCTTAGCGTACTTCTCAAGCTTCGCCAGAGCATTCTCAAACCCCGGCAGCAATTGTGATAGCAGCTTCTCCTTCACGTCGAGCTTGCCCGCCACTCCTCTCCTTTTGCTTTTTGCCACAGCTGCTTCTGCCTTGACCTGCCAGCCCAATAGCGCGTCAAACATGGACTAAAAGAAGGGAATCACAAGGTTGATGGTAGGGTACTTGCTTCCACTCACATCATCAGTGTAAGCCTTGAAGGGCTTTAGAATGAGGGTCATCAAGGCAATGAGAGTCCACCCATCAGACGTCAGTTTCAGGGCTTCACCATCCCGGCATAGTTGTCCTCGATGTTTGATGGAGGGGCCCTCCATCGACATCGGCACATCAAACCACATCGATGGGCATCGATGTCGATGGGGTCTGTGTGCACACGCTACACTCATGCAGTGACCGAGCGGACCCCCACACGCCGACTTGGCACCTGGTACACCAGAAAAATAAAACGTGGGGAGCGGGTTCGGCACCCCACACTTATCCGAGTGGGAAAGAATCGCCCCCACTCAACGTGCGACGCTGAAATTGCATCCGCATCAACCAACATGCCACATGAGCTGGCACATCTAGCTTTAATGGACGGTGTACTGGCA
>SZWC01003193.1:108456-130657 GCA_023375785.1 Penium margaritaceum
AAAACGTGGGGAGCGGGTTCGGCACCCCACACTTATCCGAGTGGGAAAGAATCGCCCCCACTCAACGTGCGACGCTGAAATTGCATCCGCATCAACCAACATGCCACATGAGCTGGCACATCTAGCTTTAATGGACGGTGTACTGGCAGATAGGGCCGAGCTGGCTGCCCCACACCGACCAATGCTGATAGGGTGGCCGGCCAGTCCGGTTGCCCGGTCACTCGCTCACTCAATATGCCATGTCCCCTCTGTTGCAAGCCATCGGGGTAGAGACGGACCTCCCAGCGGATTTCCATTCCAGAAATATAGACATTGTAAAATTTCCCTGGTGCCCCCAAAACCCGGTGAGACCTTCAAAATGCCAGCTATTCTTGTCTCTACGTCAATTGAAAAATGTGAGAATGGTGGGTTATGGAAAATGGATTGCAACAAGATCACATAGGTCCTCGTGGAAGTTGGCAGAGTATATGGGTTTCCAGTGATTCTGGGGTGTTTGGAAGGTGTTCCCTGTCGATGTCCATCGATAGCCCTGCAGCCGGGTCCATCGATGGACAGATGGGCATCGATGGGCATCGATTGGCGATGGGCAGAGATCAACACAGCATCCCGGCCATATCCGTCAAGCCAGGTGGGGAGAACAGGTTTTAGGTGTAGCACACGCTGCATCATGTCCAGGGTCGAGTTCCATCTCGTCTCCGTATCCAGATGCAGTGACTGGTAAGTGAGTCCTTCTGCAGTTGCGCGGTTCACTTGCGACTGCTCACGTGGTATCGGCCGTGCAACAAAGACAGCGATGCTGCGTGCGGATGCGATGACTTTGGCAACAGCATCGAGGTTCATGAGATCATTCATGGCAAGATTCATGATGTGGCCTAGGCATCTGATATGCCCGGCCTTCTCAAAGGAACAGTCTGCAGAGGGGACAATGAAGTTGTCTATCATGGCATCATTGGTACTCTCGTTGTCCACAGTCAGGCAGAAGATGCGGTCCCACAAGCCCCATGACTTCAAAGCCGAATAGAAAACCTCAAACATCCTAACAGCAGTAGGATTTTCAGGCACAGCTGGGAAAGACAGAGCAATTGCCTTGATGTTCCAGTCCTCCATCCAGTGTGCCGTGACACCCACGTACTTCATCCTATTATCCCCCTTCCAGTCGTCTGTGGTGAAAGACACAGCAGATTTTACCTCAGTCAGCTGCCTCCGGATCCTCGTGCGAAATGCGGCTGCAGCAAGCACAATCTGCCTGGAGATGGTCATCCGCCCCAGCATCACCGCCACTGGATTTGCATGCGCAAAGGCTTGCTGCAGCCAGTACGACTCCATGCTGAGGATGCTGACGTTCTTATTGATGACGTGTTTCCAGACACAAGTCTGGAAGTACTTCTTGTCAGAGAGAACCCCCACGGCCGCTACACCACGCGCGATGATGGTGTTCTCCACGTTCATCCCCACTGCGCCCTCTGCTTCAGCTTGTACAGCCACCGCCTGGGACGTGGCCATCTTGAGCGCCTGGGTTGCGGCCTCCTCCTTCAGCCGCTTGTAGACTACAGGGTGCTTGTTGCGCACATGTTTCCACATGTTGCTGGTACAGCCCTGCGTGCGGGAGTAGTTCTCGGGACAATGGTTGCACTGGGCCCGTGGGTCATCTCTGGTGCCGGTGTTTTTGAACTCCTGCCAGATGACTGACGGTGCGCCTGTTTCATCCAGCTCCTTGCGCTTCTCTTCTTACGTCTCATTGCCGCTGTCATCCTCATCGTTCTCTGAAACCAATGGGTGAGCGTTACCAGACTCGGCGACAGCGCCATCGTCGGCCATGGTGTTGAGACCGGAGAGCAGGAGGGAGTGGCAGAGAGGAGCTGGGGAGGAGCTCAATCACAAGCACAGCTCGTGACTGAGCTGTGCTCGTAACTGTGAAAGTTACGAGCTGAGTCCTCAACTGACGCTCACAATGGTGAGCGTGCCAAGACCCCTCACAGCCATCAGGCCCTCCGGCATTGTCAAATTAAGATCGAAAGAAGCGTCTACAATGCATATCTCTGGTACTACACTTTACATGATTCAACGAAGGTAAAGCATGATATCCGGATGGAAAAGATGAAATTTGAAAAAAAAGAACAAATCTAAAACATCCAAACATTATCCGATGTAACCGCGTGTCGCACGGAAGCAATAATGAGCATGCGACTGAGGGAATTGTGCATGCAAAGGCTGACACTCTCGGAAGCAGCCACGGCACCCAACGCCTACATGGGCCTAGTACACGGCAGAATACATGGGCGTTGTGAATCTATTGACAAGTAGCAGCCAGTGTGGACATTGCATCCAAGCAAAACCACTCACGTCAGTACGTATTGAGATACTTTTTGGTGCTGCTCGTACCGAATTGACGTGGAGGAAAATAACATTCCTCCACGTCATGCATGAAAGGTGCGATTTGCCCAGGTTCAACGCCTCAAAAATCAGAACTTCGGCCCGCTGCTTGGTTCGAACAAGACCTGTCGGGATTTTTGGACCCCCCCCCCCCCCCTTGGCAAAGGATCCGCGGGTCCACGGATTGGATCCCGCAAAAAGAACCGGATCCGCGGATGGATCCAGATCCGAGAACCGTGAGTAAGATCCATGGATGCGTGGATTTGGTGTGCACCCTTAGTTGGGTTGGAAGTTGGAATGGATGTTGGGTTGAAAGTTGGGGTGGAATCTAGGTTGGAAGTTGGGTTGGAAGTTGGGATGGAGGTGGAATGGAAGTTGGGTTGGAAGTTGGGTTGGAAGTTGGGTTGGAAGTTGGGATGGAGGTGGAATGGAAGTTGGGTTGGAAGTTGGGTTAGAAGTTGGGCTAGAAGTTGGGTTGAATGTTGGGTTGGAAGTTAGGTGTGAAGTGGGGTTGGAAGTTGGGTTGAAAGTTGGGCTGGAAGTTGGGATGGAAATTAGGATGGAGGTTGGGATGGAAGTTAGGTTGGAAGCCGGATTGGAAGTTGGGTTGGAAGTTGGGTTGGAAGTTGGATCTGAGAATGGGTTGGCCATTGTGTTAAGAGTTGGGCTGTACGTTGGGTTGGAAAGTGGGCTGGAAGTTGTGTTGGAAGTTGGGCTGGAAGTTGGGATGGAAGTTGGGCTGGAAGTTGGCATGGAAGTTAGGTTGGAAGTTGGGTTAAAGGTTGGGTTGGAAGCTAGGTTGGAAGTTGCGTTGGAAGTTGGATTGGAAGTTGGGTTGAAAGTTGGGATGGAATCTGGGTTGGAAGTTGGGTTGGAAGTTGGATTGGAAGTTGGGTTGGAATTTGCTTTGCAAGTTGGTTGGAAGTTGGGTTGGAATTTGGCATGGAAGTTGGGATGGAAGCTGGGCTAGAAGTTGGGCTGGACGTAGGGTTGGAAGTTGGGTTGGAAGTTGGGTTGGAAGCTGGGTTGGAAGGTGGGTTGGAAGTTGGGTTGGAAGTTGGGATGGAAGATGGGATGGATTTGGGTTGGAAGTTAGGTTGGAAGTTGGGTTGGAAGTTGGGCTTGAAGTTGGAGTGGAAGTTGAGCTGGAAATTAGGTTGGATGTTAGATTGGAAGTTGGGTTTGATGTTGGGATGGAAGTTGGGAAGGAAGTTGGATTGGAAGTCGGGTTGGACGTTGGTTTGGATGTTGGGTTGGAAGTTGGGTTGGACGCTGGGTTGGAAGTTGAGTTGGAAGTTGGGTTGAAAGCTGGGTTGGAAGTTGAGCTGAACGTTGGGTTGGAAGCTGGGTTGCATGTAGGATTGGAAGTTGGGTTGGAAGGTGTGTTCGAAGTTGGGTTGGAAGTTGGGTTGGAAAATTATGTTGGACTTTGGGTTGGAACTTTGGCTGGAAGCTGGGTTGGAATGAGGGTTGAAATTTGGGTTGGAAGTTGGATTGGAAGTTGGGTTGGAGCGTGGGTTGGAAGCTGGGTTGGAAGTGGGGTTGGAAGTTGGGTTGGAAGTTGGGATGGAAGTTAAGATGGAAGTTGGGTTGGAAGTTGGGTTGAAAGTTGGATTGGAAGTTGGGTAAGAAGTTGAGTTGGAAGTTGGGTTGGAAGTTGGGTTGAAAGTTGGGTTAGAAGCTGGGTTAGAAGCTGGGTTGGAATTTGGGTTGGAAGTTGGGTTAGAAGCTGGGTTGGAAGTTGGTATGGAAGTTGGGTTGGAAGTTGGGTTGGAAGTTGGGTTGGAAGTTGGGTTTGTTGTTGGGATGGAAGTTGGGATGGAATTTGGGTTTGAAGTTGGGATGGAACTTGGGATGGGATTTGGGTTAAAAGTTGTGTTGGAAATTGGGTTTGAAGTTGGGCTGGAAATTGGGTTGCACGTTGGGTTGGAAGTTGAATTGGAACTTGGGTTGAAAGTTGGGCTGGAAGTTGGGTTGAAAGTTGGGTTGGATGTTGGATTGGACATTGGGTTGGAAGTTGGATTGGAAGTTTCGTTGGAAGTTGGGTTGGAAGTTGGGTTGGAGGTTGGGTTGAAAGTTTGATTGGAAGCTTGGTTAGAAGCTGGGTTGGAAGTTGGGTTGGAAGTTGGGTTGGAAATTGGGATGGAAGTTGGGATGGAATTTGGGTTGGAAGTTGTGTTGGAAGTTGGGTTTGAAGTTGGGTTGGAAGTTTTGTTGGAAGTTGGGTTGGAAGTTGGGTTGGAGGTTGGGGTGGAAGTTGGGTTGGAAGTAGGGTTGGAAGTTGGGCTGGAAGTTGGGTTGGAAGTTGGGTTGGAGGTTGGGGTGGAAGTTGGGTTGGAAGTAGGGTTGGAAGTTGGGCTGGAAGTTGGGTTGGAAGTTGGGTTGGAGGTTGGGGTGGAAGTTGGGTTGGAAGTAGGGTTGGAAGTTGGGCTGGAAGTTGGGTTGGAAGTTGGGTTGGAGGTTGGGTTGGAAGTTGGGTTGGAAGTAGGGTTGGAAGTTGGGTTGGAAGTTAGGTTGAATGTTGGGTTGGAAATTGGGTTTGAAGTTTGGTTGGAAGTTGTGTTGGATGTTGGGATGGAAGTTGGGATGGAAGTTTGGTTTGAAGTTGGGATGGAAGTTGGGATGGAATTTGGGCTAGTAGTTGTGTTGGAAGTTGGGTTTGAAGTTGGGCTGGAAGTTGGGTTGGACGTTGGGCTGGAAATTGGGATGGAAGTTGGGCTGGAAGTTGGGTTTGTCATTGGGTTGGAAGTTGGGTTGAAGGTTGGGTTAGAACTTTGGTTGCAAGTTGGGTTAGAAGTTGGGTTGGAAGCTGTGTTGAAAGTCGGGTTGGAAGCTGGGTTAGAAGCTGGGCTGGATGTTTTGGCGTGGGCGCAGGTCGTCGAGGAAAAGGCAATGGGACCGGGCGATTCCTTGTGCCAAGCTGAAAGTAATTGCGAGGACGAATGAAGCGATTGATTGATGAGTGGGCAGAGGGGCGGAACCGCGTGCGCGGAGAGATGATGCTGATGACGATGACAATACAAAGGCAGCGCGGAGGATGCTGATGACGGAGAGACGAAGATGAAGCAGGAGTGGGCAGCTGATGAAGCAGAGGAAACTAAAATGAGCAGGAGGAGGGATGATGGAGGCAAATGAAGAAGAAGACAGTGGGCTGATGATGGCAGGGAAGGCGGGAGACAAGGAGCGATGGGAGCAGAGAGAGCCGAGACAAGAGGCTATGCGGTAGGGAGGTAAAGCGACATAGCTACTTCTAGTGTGTTCCGGAGAGTGACGGCTTGTTCCCCAGTTGGCTCGGAATTAGGAGCAGGAAGACTGGTGGTATCCGATATCATGTCAGCTTGAAGAGGTTGGTTGCGGTATAGAGAGTCAGGCAACAGGCAGGGACACTAGACCGCAAATGTTAGGAGAGTGACGGCTTGTTCCCCAGTAGGCTCGGAAACGGGAGAAGGAAGAGTGGTGGTGTCCGATATCCTGACGATGGAAGTTTTGGTTGCAGGTGCTGACGAGGCAAGGAGGCGATGCAAGAAGGCGGCTCGAGACAACAAATGCGGGCAAGATGAGGATAACGGCGAGGAAGGAGCGTATGAAGCTGATGAGGCGAGAAGAAAGGGAAGGAGATGCTGGATGAGGCAGATGTGATGAGGGGCAGCGGATGGCAGACAGCGAGAAGTTTCTTGGTTGTTGACGGCAGGCAACGGCTCGAGAGTTACTTGCGGCTGATGTGAGCGCCACGTCACCAATTGTTAGCCACGGGTACAAAAATGGACGCAGGGCCTTTGTAAGATGACAAGGCATTTCTTCAGCATAGAGAACTCATCACGCAGAGCTGCTGTTGTCAGCTACTGGCAAATTGGCAAAGCGCGGAACAGCGGTAGCGGCGGCAGGATAACGCGAGTCGAAGTAGTGAAGCAGGGATGACGGCAGAGCAATGACGCGGTCACGAGAGTCTAGGCGATGTTTCTTGAAGCTCTGATACCATGACAGAAGAATGCCGACACGAGAACAGCGGCAGCAGAAGCAAGCAGAAGCATGAGGACATGCAGGTGTATGTTAGCAGAGTGACGTAAGCGAGAACGGTCCGAGAAGCTAGTCGCGGGAGCTGATAGAGGCTGAGACAGTAGCGCAGGTAGACAGCTTAATGTGAGAGAGAGTGCTGGCGAGGTGAGTGATGGTTGGTGAAGTATGAGAGCTAAGCAAAGGAGCGAGAGTGATAGAGCGAAGCGTTGAGAGTTGGCGAAGACAGAAAGTGCGAGGGACGAGCAGAGCGAAGACATGGTGGCGAAGCCGCAGAACCAAGGGAGAACGGGATGAGCAGAACTCTTCTGGTTAATTCAAGGGAATGAACATCCTCAGTATATATCAGCAGAGTAGGACAAGGGCATGTACAACAGCTTTATTCCCACTAGCAGGACGTGGCTGACACATGTAACTTTAGTGGAGGATCACTTGACCTGTTGGCAGAACGGTCGGATGATCAAAGAGTCGTACGGTCAAGCTGGTTCAGACGGAGTCATGAACGTTTTACTTATGAGACTCGCATTTCTTTGAGGGATAGCAGAGGTGAGGCTAGTTATCCTATGTTTCTAACAGGAAGTTGGGTTGGCTGTTCGGTTGGAAGTTTGGTTGGATGTTGGGTTGGAAGTTGGGTTGGAAGTTGGGTTGGAAGTTCGAATGAAGGTGGGATGGAAGTGAGGTTTGAGGGTGTGTTGGAAGTTGGGTTGGAAGTTGGGTTGGAAGTTGGGTTGAAATTTGGGTTGGAAGCTGAGTTGGATGCAGGGTTGGAAGTTGGGTTGGAAGTTGGGTTGGATGTTAGGTTGGATGTTGAGTTGGAAGTTGGATTGGATGTTAGGATGGAAGTTGGGTTGGAAGTTGGGTTAGAAGTTGCGTTGGAAGTTGGGCTGGAAGTTGGACTAGAAAATAAATTTGACGTTGGGTAGAAACTTGGGTTGGAAGTCGGGTTGGAATTTGGATTGGAAGTTGGGATGGAAGTTGGGATGGAAGTTGGGTTGGTAGTTGGGTTGGAAGTTGGGTTGAAAGTTGGGTTGGAAGCTGGGTTGGAAGTTGGGTTGTTAGTTGGGTTGGAAGTTGTGTTAGAAGTTGGGTTGGAATTTGGGTTGGAAGTTGGGTTGGAAGTTGGGTTGGAGGTTGGGATGGAAGTTGGGATGGAAGTTGCGATGGAAGTTGGGTTGGACGTTAGGTTGGAAGTTGGATTGGAAGTTGGGTTGGAAGTTGGGTTGGAAGTTGGGTTGGAAGTTGGGCTGGAACTTGGGTTGGAAGAAGGGTTAGAAGTTGGGTTGGAAACTGAATTGGAAGTTGGGATGGAAGTTGGGATGGAAGTTGGGTTGGAAGTTGGGTTAGAAGTTGGGTTGGAAGTTGGGTTGGATGTTTGGTTGGACGTTGGGATGGAAGTTGGGTTAGAAGTTGGGTTGGAAGTTGGGTTGGATGTTTGGTTGGACGTTGGGATGGAAGTTGGGTTAGAAGTTGGGTTGGAAGTTGGGTTGGATGTTTGGTTGGACGTTGGGATGGAAGTTGGGTTAGAAGTTGGGTTGGAAGTTGGGTTGGAAGCTGGGTTGGAAGCTGGGTTGGAAGTTGGGTTGGAAATTGGGTTGGAAGTTGGGATGGAGGCTGGGATGGAAGTTGGGTTGGAAGTTTGGTTGGAAGTTGGGCTGGAAGTTGGGTTGGAAGATGGATTGGAAGTTGGGTTGGAAGTAGGGTTGGAACTTGGGTTGGAACTTAAGTTTGAACTTGGGTTTGAAGTTGGGTTGGAAGTCGGGATGGAAGTTGGTATGGAAGTTGAGTTGAAACGTGGGTTGGAAGTTGGATTAGAAAGTGGATAGAACGTTGGGTAGGAAGTTGGGTCTGAAGTTGGGCTGGAAATTGGGCTGGAAGTTGGGATGGAAGTTGGGATGGAAGTTGGGTTGGAAGTTTGAAGTTGGGTTGAAAGTTGGGTTGGAAGCTGGGTTGGAAGTTGGGTTGGAAATTGAGTTGGAAGTTGTGTTAGAAGTTGGGCTGGAAGTTGGGTTGGAAGTTGGGTTGGAAGTTGGGTTGGACGTTGGGGTAGAAGTTGGGTTGGAAGTTGGGATGGAAGTTGGGATGGAAGTTGTGTTGGAAGTTTGGTTGAAAGTTGGGCTGGAAGCTGGGTTGGAAGCTGGGTTGGAATTTGGGATGAAAGTTTTGATGGAAGTTGGGTTGGAAGTTGGGTTGGAAGTTGGGTTGGAAGTGGGGTTGGAAGTTGTGTTGGAAGTTGGGTTTGAATTGGGTTGAAAATTGGGTTGGAAGCTGAGTTAGAAGCTCGGTTGGAAGTTGGGTTAGAAGTTGGGTTGGGAGTTGGATTAGAAGTTGGGCAGGAAGTTGGGTTGGAAGTTGGGTTAGATGTTGGGATGGAAGTTGGCATGGAAGTTGTGTTTGAAGTTGGGATGGAAGTTGAGATGGAAGTTGGGTTGGAAGTTCGGTTGGACGTTGGGTTGGAAGTTGGGTTGGAAGTTGGGTTGGAAGTTGGGTTGGAAGTTGAGTTGGATGTTGGGTTGAAAGTTGGGTTGGAGGTTGGGTTGAAAGTTGGGTTGGAAGCTAGGTTGTATGCTGTCTTGGAAGTTGGGTTGGAAGTTGTGTTGGAAGTTGGGTTGGATGTTGGGTTGGAAGTTGGGTTGGAAGTTAGGTTGACAGTTGGGTTGGAAGCTGGGTTGGAAGTTGGGTTGGAACGTGGGTTGGAAGTTGGGTTGGAAGCTGGGTTCGAACTTGGAATGAAAGTTGGGATGGAACTTGGGATGGAAATTGGATTGGAAGTTGGGTTGGAAGTTGGGCTGGAAGTTCGGTGAGAAGTTGGGTTGGAAGTTGGGTTGTAAGTTGGGTTGGAAGTTGTGTTGGAAGTTGGGTCAGAAATTTGGTTGGATGTTGGGATATAAGTTGGGATGGATGTTGGGTTTGAAGTTGAGATGGACGTTTGGATGGAAATTGGGTGAGGAGTTGTGCTGGAACTTGGGTTGGAAGTTGGGTTGGACGTTGGATTGAACGTTGGGTTGGAAGTTGAGTTCGAAGTTGAGTTAGAAGTTGGGTTCAAAGTTGGGTTGGCAGCTGGGTTGAAAGTTGGGTTGGAAGTTGGGTTGGAAGAGGGGTTGGAAGTTAGGTTTGATCTTGGTTTGGAAGTTGGGTTGGAAGTTGGGATGGAGGTGGGATGGAAGTTGGGGTTGAAGTTGGGTTGGAAGTTGGGTTGGAAGATAGGCTAGAAGTTGGGTTGAAAGTTTAGTTGGAAGCTGGGTTGTATGCTGTGTTGGAAGTTGGGTTAAATTTGGTTTGGAAGCTGGGTTGGATACTGGGTTGCAAGTTGGGATGGAAGTTGGGATGGAGGTTTGGGATGGAAGATAGGTTGGAAGGTAGGTTGGAAGTTGGGTTGCAAGTTGGGGTGGAAGTTGGGCTAGAAGTTGGGATGGAAGTTAGGTTGGAAGTTGGGTTGGAGGTTGGGTTGAAAGCTGGGTTGGGAGTTGGGTTTGAAGTCGGATTGGATGTTGGGTTGAAAGTTGGGCTGGAATCTAGGTTGGAAGATGGGTTGGAAGTTGGATTGGAAGTTGGGATGGAGGTTGGGTTGGAAGTTGGGTTGGAAGTTGGGATGGAAGTTAGGATGGAGGTTGGGATGGAAGTTAGGTTGGAAGCTGGATTGGAAGTTGGGTTGGAAGTTGGGTTGAAAGCTGGATCTGAGAATAGGTTGGCCATTGTGTTGAAAACTGGGCTGTATGTTGGGTTGGAAAGTGGGTTGGAAGTTCTGTTGGAATTTGGGCTGGAAGTTTGGATGGAAGTTGGGCTGGAAGTTGGCATGGAAATTAGGTTGGAAGTTGGGTTGGAGGTTGGGTTGGAAGCTGGGTTGAAAGTTGGGTTGGAAGTTGGATTGGAAGTTTGGTTGAAATTTAAGATGGAATCTGGGTTGGAAGTTGAGTTGGAAGTTGGATTGGAAGTTGGGTTGGAATTTGGTTTGGAATTTGGTTGGAAGTTGGGCTGGAATTTGGTATGGAAGCTGGGATGGAAGTTGGGTTAGAAGTTGGGCTGTACGTTGGGTTGGAAGTTGGGTTGGAAGCTGGGTTGGAAGCTGGGTTGGAAGGTGGGTTGGAAGTTGGGTTGGAAGTTGGGATGGATGTGGGATGGAAGTTGGGTTGGAAGTTAGGTTGGAAGTTAGGTTGGAAGTTGGGCTGGAAGTTGGAATAGAAGTTGAGTTGGAAGTTGGGTTGAAAGCCTGCGTTGGAAGTTGGGTTGAACGTTGGGTTGGAAGCTGGGTTGTATGCTGGACTGGAAGTTGTGTTGGAAGTTGTGTTCGAAGTTGGGGTGGAAGTTGGGTTGGAAAATTGTGTTGGAAATTGGGTGGGAACATGGGCTGGGAGCTGGGCTGGAATGAGGATTGAAAGTTGGGTTGGAGCGTGGGTTGGAAGTTGGGTTGGAAATGGGGTTAGAAGTTGGGTTGGAAATTGGGATGGAATTTGGGATGGAAGTTGGGTAGGAAGTTGGGTTGGAAGTTGGATTGGAAGTTGGGTAAGAAGTTGGGTTGGAAGTTGGGTTGGAAGTTGGGTTGAAAGTTGGGTTGGAAGCTTGGTTAGATGCTGGGTTGGAAGTTGGGTTGGAAGCTGGGTTAGAAGCTGTGTTGGAAGTTGGGTTGGAAGTTGGGTTGGAAGTTGGGTTGGAAGTTGGGTTGGTTGTTGGGACGGAAGTTGGGATGGAATTTGGGTTTGAAGTTGGGATGGAAGTTGGGATGGAATTTAGGTTATAAGTTGTGTTGGGATTTGGGTTTGAAGTTGGGCTGGAAATTGGGTTGTATGTTGGGTTGGAAGTTGAATTGAAACTTGGGTTGAAAGTTGGGTTGGAAGTTGGTTTGAAAGTTGGGTTGGATGTTGGATTGGACGTGGGATTGGAACTTGGGCTGGAAGTTTGGTTGGAAGTTGGGTTTAAAGTTGGGTTGAAAGTTGGGTTGGAAGCTTGGTTAGAATCTGGATTGGAAGTTGGGTTGGAAGTTGGATTGGATATTGGGATGGAAGTTGGGATGGAAGTTGGGTTGGAAGTTGTGTTGGAAGTTGGGTTTGAAGTTGGGTTGGAAGTTGTGTTGGAAGTTGGCTTGGAAGTTGGATTGGAAGTTGGGTTGAAAGCTGGGTTGGAAGCTGGGTTGGAAGTTGGGTTGGAACTTGGGTTGGAAGTTGGGTTAGAACTTGGGTTGAATGTTGGGTTGGAAGCTGAGTTAGAAGCTGGGTTGGAAGTTGGGTTGGCAGTTGGGTTGGAAGTTGGGTTTGAAGTTGGGTTGGAGGTTGGGTTGGAAGTTGGGTTTGACGTTGGGTTGGAAGTTGGGTTGGATGTTGGGATGGAAGTTCGGATGGAAGTTGGGTTTGAAGTTGGGATGGAAGTTGGGATGGAATTTTGGCTAGAAGTTGTGTTGGAAGCTGGGTTTGAAGTTGGGCTGGAAGTTGGGTTGGACGTTGGGCTGGAAGTTGCATTGGAACTTGGGCTGAACGTTGTGTTGGAAGCTGGGTTGGAAGTTGGGTTGGAAGCTGAGTTGGAAGTTGGGTTGGAAGTTTGGTTGGAAGTTGGGTTAGAAGTTGGTATGGAAGTTGGGATGGAAGTTGGGCTGGAAGTTGGGTTGGCCGTTGGGTTGGAAGTTGGGTTGAAGGTTGGGTTAGAAGTTTTGTTGCAAGTTGATTTAGAAGTTGGGCTGGAAGCTGGGTTGAAAGTCGGGTTGGAAGCTGGGTTAGAAGCTGGGTTGGAAGTTGGGTTGGAAATTGGGTTGAAAATTGGGTTGTAAGTTGGCTTGGATGATGGAGGGAAGTTGGATGGAAGTTTGGTTTGAAGTTGGGATGGAAGTTGGGTTGGGGGTAGGGGTAGGAAGTTGGGTTGGAAGTTGGGTTGGAAGTTGGTTTGACCGTTGGGTTGGAAGTTGAGTTGGAAGTTAGGTTCAAAGTTGGGTTGGAAGTTGGGTTGGACGTTTGTTGGAAGTTGGGTTGGAAGTTGGGGTAGATGTTGGGTTGGAAGTTGAGTTGGATGTTGGGTTGGAAGTTGGGTTGGAAGTTGGGTTGGAAGTTGGGCTGGATGGTGTGATGGAAGTTGGGTTGAACGTTGGGTTGGACGTTGAGTTGGAAGTTGGGTTCAAAGTTCGATTGGAAGTTGGTTTGGAAGTTGGGTTGGAAGTGTCAGAAGCATGTAGGCACGAGAACAGCGGCAGAAGAAGCAAGGAAAAGCATCGGGACATGCAGGTGTACGTCAAAAGAGTGACATAAGCGAGAGCGGTCGGAAGAGTTAGTCGCGGGAGCTATTAGAGGGTGAGACGCGAGGTAGCGGAGGTAGCCACATTGATGTTAGAGATACTGCTGGCGAGGTGAGTGATGGTTTGCAGATTATGAGAGTTGAGCAAAGGAGCAAGAGAGACGGAGCGAAGCGTTGAGAGTTGGCGAAGACAGAAAGTGCGAGGGACGAGCAGAGTGAAGACATGGCGGCGAAGCCGCGGAACCAAGGGAGAACAGGATGAGCAGAACGGTTCAGGTTAACTCGAGTGAATGAACATCCTCGGTATATATCAACAGAACAGGACAAGGGCATGTACAGCGACTTTATTTCCACTAGCTGGATGTGGGTGACAGATAACACTTCATTAGAGGATCACTTGACCCATTGGGAGAACGGTCGGATGATGCAAGAGTCGTTCAGTCAAGTTAGTTCGGACGGAGTCCTGAACCTGTTACTTCTGAAACTGGGATTCCTCCAAGGGATAGGCGAGGTGAGGCTGGTTCTAACTTGTTTACTACATTCCCCCTGAACCAGACTCATCAGGAGCTTTTAATCGCTTTGATCCTCATCATCCGAGGAGACAACTGGAGGAACCTCCGGTCATCTTCTTGGAGGAGGAGGTATTGGAAGTCGATGAGGTCTGGGAGCAGATGCTGGAATCTCTGATGGCACCAGTCCTATTGGCCGAGTGACCGGGATTGTGCAATCGTTGAGTGGTCTTGGCCTTCCTTTTGAGCATTGCAGTCCAATGTCGCGGACAATTCTCCTAATGGAGTATTTGTGCGATTGGATGATATAGTATAATGGTTTTTCTGTGATGATGTAGAGGAGGGCTCGGACCTGGTGCGTGACGTAGAACTAATCTCCCCTGTATGTTTGATCTGGACGATACATGAAGGAGTTATCTTGACGTGGATATTCTAGTTCATCGTTCATGAGGGCAAGATAGGAGGATCCTCGTAGAACGATGTTGGCGGTGGTTGAGCCAAGGGCATCGAGCCAGACTCCAAAGTTGGTGGTGTCATCATCATTGAAGTAAAGGAGTGGAATTCGTTTTGTGAGAACTATGGTGGGCCACCATGCTGCATGGTTTGCGGGCTCTGCTGGTGCAAACATGGTTTTGATTGGCTTGGATGGTGAGCTTGATGCGACTCACAAATTGAGGAGGCTGATGGTTGAGTGTATGCTGGGACTGATTTGTATGTGCGACGGGCGGGTTTCGTCGTGAGTGCAGACTATTGCATAGTAAGGAGGTTAGGCACATCTTTGGGTGAGGCAGGTGGTGGCAAGGAGGATGGAGGAATGATGGATGATGGAGTGGGTACAGGGGTGAGACCACATGTGCGATTGGAAAATTTGGTGAGGGTGCAGGTTGTCGCGACTCGAGGAATGCGACCGGGCGGATTCTTGTATAGGGCGGAGAATGAAGCAAACGGCAAGAGATGATTGACGATGGAGTGGGCGAAGGGGCGAATTGCGAACGCTGCGGATGTTTTCGGCGTGGACATGGGTCGTGGCGGAACAAGCGATGAGACCGGGCGGATCCGTGTGCCGAGCGGATGACGAAGGTAGATGATGGCAAAGACGATTGATAATGGAGTGGGCGTAGGGGCAAACGGCATGCGCTGAAAGAAGTTTTCGGCATGGGCGCAGGTCATCGCAGAAAAGGCAATGCAACCGGGCAGATCCTTCTGCCAAGCGATTGAGGAAGCGAAGGAATTGATTGATAAGTGGGCGCAGCAGCGGAACCACGTGTGCTGAAGGACGTTCTGGCATGGGCGCACGTCGTCGGGGAAAAGGCAATGGGACCGGGCGGATCCTTGTGCCGAGCTGGAAGTAATTGCGGGGACGAAGGAAGCAATTTATTGATGAGTGGGCGGAGGGGCGGAACCGCGTGCGCGAAGAGATGATGCTGATGACGATGACGAATGCAAAGGTGGCGCGGAGGATGCTGATGACGGAGAGACGAAGATGAAGCAGGAGCGGGCGGCTGATGAAGCAAAGGAAACTGAAATGAGGAGGAGGAGGGATGATGGAGGTAAATGAAGAAGAAGACTTGGGGCTGATGATGGCAGGAAAGGCGGGAGACAGGGAGCGACGCGAGCAGAGAGAGCCGAGATAAGAGGCAATGCGACAGGGAGGTATAGCAACACAACTACTTCTTGTGTGTTTGGGAGAGTGACGGCTTGTTCCCTAGTTGGCTCGGAATTGGGAGCAGGAAGATTGGTGGTGTCCGATATCATGCCAGCTAGAAGAGGTTGGTTACGGTATTGAGAGTCAGGCAGCAGGCAAGGACACTAGACCGCTGATGTTAGGAGAGTGACGGCTTGTTCCCCAGTTGGCTCGAAAATGGGAGCAGGAAGACTGGTGGTGTCCGATATCCTGACGGCGGAAGTTTTGGCTGCAGATGCTGACGAGGCAAGGAGGCGATGTAAGAAGGCGGCTCGAGACAACAGATGCGGGCAAGATGAGGATGACGGCAAGGAAGGAGCATATGAAGCTGATGAGGCGAGAGGAAAGGGAAGGAGATGCTGGAGGAGGCAGATGTGATGAGGGGCAGCGAATGGCAGACAGCAGGAAGCTTCTTGGTTGTTGACGGCAGACAGCGGCTCGAGAGTTACTTGCGGCTGATGTGAGCGCCACGTCACCAATTGTTAGCCACGGGTACCGAAATGGGCGTAGGGCCTTCGTAGGATGACAAGGCGTTTCTTTAGCGGCGAGAACTCGTCAGGCAGAGCTGCTATTGTCAGCTGCTGGCAAAGCGGCGAGGCGCGGAACGACGGTAGCGGCGGCAGGATAACGCGAGTCGAAGTAGTGAAGCAGGGATGATGGCAGAGTAATGACGCGGTCACGGGACTCTAGGCGATGTTACTTGAAGCTCTGATACCATGACAGAAGAATGCATACACGAGAACAGCGGCAGCAAAAGGAAGCAAAAGCATCGGGACATACAGGTGTATGTCAGCAGAGTGACGTAAGCGAGAGCGGTCTGAGGAATTAGTCCCGGGAGCGGATAGAGGGTGCGACGCGATGTAGCGGAGGTATACGTATTGATGTGAGAGAGAGTGCTGGCAAGGTGAGTGATGGTTGGCAGAGTATGAGAGCTAAGCAAAGGAGCGAGAGTGACAGAGCGAAGCGTTGAGAGTTGGCGAAGACAAAAAGTGCGAGGGACGAGCAGAGCGCAAACACGGTGGCAAAGTTGCGGAACAAAGGGAGAACAGGATGAGCAGAACTGTTTGGGTTAATTCAAGGGAATGAACATCCTCGGTATATATCAACAGAACAGGACAAGGGCATGTACAACAGCTTTATTCCCACTAGCCAGACGTGGCTAGTGGGAATAAATGAACCTTTTACTCAGAGGGATAGGAGAGGTGAGGCTAGCTCTCCTATATTTCCAACAGATAGAAGAGATGTCACTTTATTAGAGGATCACTTGACCTGTTGGCAGAACGGTCGGATGATCAAAGAGTCATACGGTCAAGCTGGTTCGGATGGAGTCATGAACCTTTTACTTATGAGACTCTGATTTCTCCTAGGGATAGGAGAGGTGAGGCTAGCTCTCCTATATTTCCAACAGGAAGTTGGGTTGGCAGTTGGGTTGGAAGTTGGGTTGGATGTTGGGTTGGAAGTTGGGCTGGAAAATGGGTTGGAAGTTGGCATGAAGGTGGGATGGAAGTTGGGTTTGAAGTTGGGTTGGAAGTTGGGTTGGAAGTTGGGTTGGAAGTTGGGTTGAATTTTGGGTTGGAAGCTGAGTTGGATGCTTCGTTGGAAGTTGGGTTGGAAGCTGGGTTGGATGTTAGGTTGGATGTTGGGTTGGAAGTTGGGTTGGATGATGGGATGGAAGTTGGGTTGGAAGTTGGAATACAAGTGGCGTTGGAAGTTGGGCTGGAAGTTGGACTAGAAAATGGATAAGACGTTGGGTAGGAAGTTGGGTTGGAAGTTGGGTTGGAATTTGGGTTGGAAGTTGGGATGGAAGCTGGGATGGAAGTTGGGTTGGTAGTTGGGTTGGAAATTGGGTTGAAAGTTGGGCAAGAAGCTGGGTTGGAAGTTGGATTGGAAGTTGGGTTGGAAGTTGGGTTGGAGGTTGGGATGGAAGTTGGGATGGAAGTTGGGATGGAAGTTGGATTGGAAGTTAGGTTGGAAGTTGGGTTGGGAGTTGGATTGGAAGTTCGGTTGGAAGTTGGGTTGGAAGTTGGGTTGGATGTTCGGCTGGAACTTGGGTTGGAAGAAGGTTTAGAAGTTGGGTTGTAAACTAAATTAGAAGTTGGGATGGAAGTTGGAATGGAAGTTTGGTTGGAAGTTGGGGTGTAAGTTGGGTTGGAAGTTTGGTTGGAAGTTGGGTTGGAGGTTGGGTTGGAAGCTATGTTGGAAGTTGGGTTGGAAGCTAGGTTGGAAGTTGGGTTGGAAGTTGGGTAGAAAGTTGGGTTGGATAATGTGTTGAAAGTTGGGTTGAACGTTGGGTTGGAAGTTGAGTTAGAAGTTGGGTTCAAATCTGGGTTGGAAGTTGGCTTGGAAGTTGGGTTGAAAGTAGGGTTGGAAGTTAGGTTGGAAGTTGGGTTGGAAGTTGGGTTGGAAGTTGGGTTGGAAGTTGGGTTGGAAGTTGGGTTGGAAGTTGGGTTGGAAGTTGGGATGGATGTGGGATGGGAGCTGGGTTGGAAATTGCGTTGGAAGTTTGGTTGGAAGTAGGGTTGGAAGTTGGATTGGAAGTTGGGTTGAGTTTTGGGTTGGAAGCTGAGTTGGATGCTGGGTGGGAAGTTGGGTTGGAAGTTGGGTTGGATGTTGGATTGGACGTGGGGTTGGATGTTGGGTTGGATGTTGGGATGGAGGTTGGGATCGAGGTTGGGATGGAAGTTGGGTTGGAAGTTGGGTTGGATGTTGGATTGGACGTGGGGTTGGATGTTGGGTTGGATGTTGGGATGGAGGTTGGGATCGAGGTTGGGATGGAAGTTGGGTTGGAAGTTGGGTAGGAAGTTGGGTTGGAAGTTGGGTTGGAAATTGGGCTGGAAGTTGGGATGGAAGTTGGGATGGATGTTGGGTTGGATGTTTGAAGTTGAGTTGAAAGTTGGGTTGGAAGCTGGGGTTGGAACTTGGGTTGGAAGTTGGGTTGGAAGTTGTGTTGGAAGTTGGGTTGAAAGTTGGGTTTGAAGGTGGGCTGGAAGTTGGGTTAGAAGTTGGGGTGGAAGTTGGGTTGGAAATTGGGATGGAAGTTGGGATGGAAGTTGGGTTGGAAGTTCGGCTGAAAGTTGGGCTGGAATTTGGGTTGGAAGATGGATTGGACGTTGGGTTGGAAGTTGGGTTGGAAGTTGGGTTGGAAATTGGGTTTGAACTTGGGTTTGAAGTTGGGTTGGAAGTTGGGCTGGAAGTTGGGATGGAACTTGGGGTGGAAATTGGCTTGGAAGTTGAGTTGAAACTTGGGTTGGAAGTTGCGTTGGAAGTTGGGTTTGAAGTTGGGATGGAAGTTAGGATGGAAGTTGGGCTGGAAGTTGGGTTGGAAGTTGGGTTGGATGTTGGGTTGGAAGTTGGGTTGGAAGTTGGGTTGAAATTGGGTTGGAAGCTGAGTTAGAAGCTCGGTTGGAAGTTGGGTTGGAAGTTGGGTTGGAAGTTGGGTTGAAAGTTGGATTAGAAGTTGGGCAGGAAGTTGGGCTAGAAGTTGGGTTAGATGTTGGGATGGAAGTTGGGATGGGAGTTGTGTTTGAAGTTGGGATGGAAGTTGAGATGGAAGTTGGGTTGGAAGTAAGGTTGGACATTGGGTTGGAAGTTGGGTTGGAAGTTGGGTTGGATGTTGGGTTGGAAGTTGAGTTGGAAGTTGGCTTGAAAGTTGGGTTGGAGGTTGGGTTGAAAGTTGGGTTGGAAGCTGGGTTGTATGCTGTCTTGGAAGTTGGGTTGGAAGTTGTGCTAGAAGTCAAGTTGGATGTTGGGTTGGAAGTTTGGTTGGAAGTTAGGTTGAAAGCTGGGTTGGAAGCTGGGTTGGAAGTTGGGTTTGAACGTGGATTGGAAGTTGGGTTGGAAGTTGGATTGGAACTTGGGCTGAAAGTTGGGATGGAAGTTTGGATGGAAGTTGGGTTGAAAGCTAAATGGAATTTGCGTTGGAAGTTGGATTAGAAGTTGGGTTGGAAGTTGGGTTGGAAGTTGGGTTGGAAGTTGGGTTGGAAGTTGGGTTGGATTTTGGGATGGAAGTTGGGATGGAAGTTGGGTTGGAAGTTGGGTTGGAAGTTGGGTTGGAAGTTGGGTTGACTGTTGGGTTGGAAGTTGAGTTGGAAGTTGGGTTGAAAGTTGGGTTGGAAGCTTGGTTGGATGTTAGGTTGAAATTTGGGTTGGTAGTTAGGTTGCAAGTTGGGTTTGAAGTTTGGTTGGAAGTTGGGTTGGAAGTTGGGTTGGAATTTGGGTTGGAAGTTGGGATGGAAGTTGGAATGGAGGTTGGGATGGAAGTTAGGTTTGAAGTTCGGTTGGAAGCTGGGTTGGAAGTTGGGTTGGATGTTGGATTAGAAAAAGGGTTGGACGTTGGGTTGGATGTTGGGTTGGATGTTGGGTTGGAAATTGGGTGGGAAGTTGGGTTGGAAGTTGGGTTGAATGTTGGGATGGAAGTTGTACTGGAAGTTGGGATGGAATTTTCGTTGGAAGCTTGGTTGGAGGTTGGGTTGTAAGTTGGGTTGGAAGTTGGGTTGGAAGTTGGATTGGATGTTGGGTTGAAAGTTGGGATGGAATCTGGATTGGAAGTTGCGTTAGAAGTTGGGTTGTAAGTTGGGTCGGAATTTGGGTTGGAAGTTGGGTTGGGAGTTGGGTTGGAATTTGGGATGGAAGTTGGGATGGAAGTTGGGTTGGAAGTTGGGTTAGAAGTTGGGTTGAAAATTTGGTTGGATGTTGAGATGTAAGTTGGGATGGAAGTTGGGTTTGAAGTTGGGATGGAAGATTGGATGGAAGTTGGGTGAGGAGTTGTGTTGGAACTTGGGTTGGAAGTTGGGTTGGACGTTGGGTTGAATGTTGGGTTGGAAGTTGAGTTCGAAGTTGCGTTGGAAGTTGGATTCAAAGTTGGGTTGGAAGTTGGGCTGGAAGTTGGGTTGGAAGTTGGGTTGGAAGTTGGGTTGGGAGATGGGTTGGAAGCTAGGTTGGATGTTGGTTTGGAAGTTGGGTTGGAGTTTGGGTTGGAAGTGGGGATGGAGGTGGGATGGAAGTTGGGTTTGAAGTTGTGTTGGAAGTTGGGTTGGAAGTTGGGTTGGAAGTTTGGTTGAAAGTTTAGTTGGAAGCTGGGTTGTATGCTGTGTTGGAAGTGGGGTTGGAAATTGAGTTGGAAGTTGATTTGGAAGGTGTGTTGAAAGTTGGGTTGGAAGTGAGGATGGAAGCTGGGATGGAGGTTTGGATGGAAGTTAGGCTGGAACTTTGTTTGGAAGTTGGGTTGGAAGTTCGGATGGAAGTTGGGATGGAAGTTAGGTTGGAAATTGGGTTGGAGGTTGGGTTGGAAGTTGGGTTGGAAGTTGGATTGGAAGTTGTAGTGAAAGTTGGGAGTGAATCTGTATTGGAAGTTGGGTTGGAAGTTGGGTTGGAAGTTGGGTTGGAATTTGGGTTGGAAGTTGAGTTGGAAGTTGGGTTGGAAGTTGGGATGGAAGTTGGAATGGAAGTTGGGCTGGTAGTGGGGTTGGAAGTTGGGTTGGAAGTTGGGTTAGAAGCTGGGTTGGAAGTTGGGTTGGAAATTGAGTTGAAAGTTGGGTTGGAAGCTGGGTTGGATGCTGGGTTAGAAGTTGTGTTGGATGCTGGGTTGGAAGTTCGGTTGAAAGTTTGGTTGGAAGTTGGGTTGGAAAGTGTGTTGGAGGTTGGGATGAATTGGGATGGAAATTGGGATGGCAGTTGGGTTGGAAGTTAGGTTGGAAGTTGGGTTAGAAGTTGGGTTGAAAGTTGGATTTGAAGTTGGGTTAGAAGTTGGGCTAGACGTTGGGTTGGAAGTTGGGTTGGAACTTGGGTTGGGACTTGGGTTGGAAGAAGAGATAAGTTGGGTTCGAAGTTGGATTGGAAGTTGGGATGGAAGTTGGGATGGAAGTTGGTTTGGAAGTTGAATTGGAAGTTTGCTTGGAAGTTTGGTTGGAAGTTGTGTTGGAGGTTGGGTTGGATGTTGGGTTGAGAGTTGGGTTGGAAGCTTGGTTAGAAGCTGGGTTGGAAGTTGGGTTGGAAGTTGGATTGGAACTTGGATTGGAACTTGGGTTGGAAGCTGGGTTCGAAGTTGGGTTGGAAGTTGGATTGGAAGTTAGGCTGGAAGTTGGGTTGGAAGTTGAGTTGGATGTTGGATTAGAAGTTGGGTTGGAAGTTGGGTTGGAAGTTGGGATGGAGGTGGGATGGAAGTTGAATTGGAAGTTGGGTTGGAAGTTGGGTTGGAAGTTCGTTAGGAAGTTGGGTTGAAATTTGGGCTAGAAGCTGGATTGGATGTTGGGTTGGAAATTGGGTTGGAAGTTGGATTGGAAGTTGGGTTGGATGTTGGGATGGAAGTTGGGAGGTGGGTTGGGATGGAAGTTAGGTTAGAACTTGGGTTGGAAGCTGGGTTGGAAACTGGGTTGGAATTTGGATTAGAAAATGGGTTGGACGTTGGGTTGGAGTTTGGGTTGGAAGTTTGGCTGGAAATTGGGTTGGAAGTTGGGATGGAAGTTGGGGTGGAAGTTGGGTTGTAAGTTGGGTTGGAAATTGGGTTGAAAGTTGGGTTGGAAGCTGGGTTGGAAGTTGGGTTGGATGTTTGGTTGGAAGTTTGGTTGGAAGTTGGGTTGGAAGTCGGGTTGGAAGTTGGGTTGGAAATTGGGTTGGAAGTGGATTAGAAGTTGCGTTGGAAGTTGGGTTGGAAGTTGGGTTGAAAGTTGGGTTGGAAGCTGGGTTGGAACTTGGGCTGGAAGTTGGGTTGGAAATTTGGTTGGAAGTTGGGATGGAAGCTGGGATGGAAGTTGGGTCGGAAGTTGGGTTGGAAGTTGGGTCTGAAGTTGAGTTGGAAGTGGGGTTGGAAGTTGGGTTGGAAGTTGGATTGAAACTTGGGTTGGAAGTTGGGTTGATAGTTGGGTTGGTAGCAGGGTTAGAAGCTGGGTTGGAAGTTGGGTTGGAAGCTGGGTGGGAAGCTGGGTTGGAGTTTTGGTTGGAAGTTGGGTTGGAAGTTGGGTTGCAATTTGGGTTGGATGTTGGGACGGAAGTTGGGTTGGAAGTTGTGTTGGAAGATGGGTTGGAAGTTGGATTGGATGTTGGGTTGGAAACTGGGCAGAAAGTTGGGTTGAAAGTTGGGTTTAAGGTTGGGTTGGAAGTTGGGTTGGAAGTTGGGTTGGAACTTGGGTTGGAAATTGGGTTGGAATTTGGGATGGAAGTTGGGTTGGAAGTTCGGATGGAAGTTGGGATGGAAGTTGGGTTGGAAGTTGGGTTGGAAGTTGGGATGGAAGTTGGGTTGGAAGTCGGGTTGGAAGTTGGGTTGGAAGTTGGGTTGGAAGTTGGGTTGAAAGTTGGGTTGGAAGCTGGGTTGGATGCTGGGTTGGAAGTTGGGTTGGAAGTTGGGTTGGAAGTTGGGTTCGAAGTTGGGCTGGAAATTGGGTTAAAAGTTAGACTGGAAGTTGGGTTGGAA
>SZWC01003193.1:144111-190480 GCA_023375785.1 Penium margaritaceum
GAGTGGGAAAGAATCGCCCCCACTCAACGTGCGACGCTGAAATTGCATCCGCATCAACCAACATGCCACATGAGCTGGCACATCTAGCTTTAATGGACGGTGTGCTGGCAGATAGGGCCGAGCTGGCTGCCCCACACCGACCAATGCTGATAGGGTGGCCGGCCAGTCCGGTTGCCCAGTCGCTCGCTCACTCAATATGCCATGTCCCCTCTGTTGCAAGCCATCGGGGTGGAGCCGGACCTCCCAGCGGATTTCCATTCCAGAAATGTAGACATTGTAAAATTTCCCTGGTGCCCCCAAAACCCGGGTGAGACCTTCAAAATGCCAGCTATTCTTGTCTCTACGTCAATTGCAAAATGTGAAAATGGTGGGTTATGGAAAATGGATTGCAACAAGATCACATAAGTCCTTGTGGAAGTTGGCAGAATACATGGGTTTCCAGTGATTCTGGGGTGTTTGGAAGGTGTTCCCTGTCGATGTCCATCGATAGCCCTGCAGCCGGGTCCATCGATGGACCGATGGGCATCGATGGGCATGGATTGGCGATGGGCAGAGATCAACACAGATGTGTGGTCAACATTGACAACTCATAACATGGGTCACAAATGGACAGAGGAGGAAACAATGGTCTGGAAACATCAGGTATCAACTAGCAAGCACAATAACCTTCAACAAGTTGTGGCACGGTGTGGATACCATGCACGCTGACCAACCAAAGTAAGCATATGTCACTGAACATGACCAAATAATGTCAATAAGTGTGGTGAAATTTGACAGCTCATAACACGAGTCACAAATGGTCAGAGTGGAAGACAATGGTCTGTGACTACTAGGTATCGAATAGCAAGTACAAATACCTTTAATATGTAGTGGCACAGCGTGGCTATCATGCAAAGTGACCAACCAAATTATGCATATGTCACTGACCATGACCAACGAATTTCACTTCATGTGGTCAGCGTTGACAACTCACAACACGAGTCACATATAGTCTAAGTGGGGTAACAATGGTTTGGGAACACTGGCTTTTAACCAGAAAGCACAAATACCTTTAATATGTAGTGACATGGCAAGGTAACCATGTACAGTGACAAGCCAAAGTAGGCATATGTCACTAACCATGACCAAACGAATTTCACAGTGTGTGGTCAATATTGAAAACTCATAACACGAGTCACAAATGGTGAGAGGGGGAAACAATGAATTAGGAACACTAGTTGTCAACCAGCAAGTAGGAAGAATTTCAACAAGAAGTGGCACAGCTTGGCTAGCGTGAACAGTGACCAACCAAAGGATGAATACGTCACTGACTATGAACGAAGAAATCTAGTATGCGTGGTCAACATTGACAACTCATAACACGAGTCACAAATGGTCACAGGGAGAAACAATGCTTTGGGAACCCTATGCATGGACTAGAAATGACAAATAACCTCAATACGTAGTGGCATGGTGTGACTACTATGCACACCAAACAACCAAACTAGGCATATGTCACTGACCATGACCAAATAATTTCAACATGGATGGTGAACGTTCACCAACCATGGTACGAGTAACAAATGGTCTGAAGAGGGAACAATGGTTCGGGAATATCAGTTTTCAACTAGCAAGTACAACACCCTTCAATCAGTAGTAGCATGGTATGGCTACCATGCACAATGACCGACCAAAGTAGGCATATGTATTGCCTTTGGCCAAAGAAATCCGCTGTGTGTGGTCAACGTTGACAACTCGTAATACGAGTCACAAATGGTCAGAGGGGGAAACAATGGATTGGGAACACCAAATGTCTAGAAGGAAGCACAGGGAGCTTCAATACGTTGTGGCACAGCGTGGATACCATGCAGTATGACCAACCAAAGTAGGCATATGTCACTGACCATGACCAAATAATTGCACTAATTGTGGTAAACATTGACAACTCCTAGCACGAGTCACAAATGGTCAGGGTGGAATATAATGATTTGTGAGTACTAGTTATTGACTAGCAAGTACAAATACCTTCAATATATAGTAGCACAGTGTAGCTACAATGCACAGTGACAAACCAAAGCATGCATATGTCACTGACCATGAACAAAGAATTTCACTTCATGCGGTCAACATTTACAACTCACAACTCGGATCACAGATAGTGAGAGGGGGCGAACAATGGTTTGGGAACACTAGCTGTCAAGAAGAAAGCACAATGTCTTTCAATACATAATGATACATCGTGGTAACCAAGTACAGTAACAAACCAAAGTATGCATTTGTCACAAACCATGACCAAACGGATTTCACAGTGTGTGGTCAATGTTGAAAACTCAAAACTAGAGTGACAACTGGTCTGTGGGAGAAACCATGGGTTTGGAACACTCGTTATCAACTAGCAAGAAGAAAGATTTTCAACAAGTAGTGGCACGGTGTGGCTAGCGTGCACAGTGACCAACCAAAGGATCCAGTTGTCACTGACAATGACTGACAAAGTCTACTATGTGTGGTCAACATTGACAACTCACAACACGAGTCACAAATGGTCAGAGGGAGAGACAATGGTTTGGGAACAATATGTATCCACTAGAAAGGACAAGGAACTCCAATACGTAGTGGCACGGTGTGGCTAATATGCACTCCAAACAACCAAACTAGGCATATGTCACTGATAATGACCGACAAAGTCTACTATGTGTGGTCAACCTTGACAACTCATAACACGAGTCACAAATGGTCAGGGTGGAAGATAATGGGTTGTGAATTCTAGTTATGTACTAGCAAGTACAAATACCTTCAATATGTAGTGGCACTGTGTGGCTAGAATGCACAGTGACCAACCAAAGTATGCATATGTCACTGACCATGAACAAAGAATTTCACTTGATGTGATCAGCATTTACAACTCACAACACGGGTCACATGTAGTTAGAGGGGGCTAACAATGAGTTGGGAACACTAGTTGTCAACAAGAAAGCACAAAGACCTCCGACATGTAATGACATTGCATGGTAACCATGCACAGTGACAAACCATAGTAGGCATGTGTCACAAACCATGACCAAACGGCTTTCACATATGTGGTCAATGCTCAAAACTCATAACACGTGTCACATGTCATCGGTGGGGGAAACCATGGGTTGGGAACACTAGCTATCAACTAGCAAGTAGAAAGATTTTCAACAAGTAGTGGCACGGTGTGGCTAGTGTGCACAGTGACCAACCAAAGGATGCACACGTCACTGACTATGACCGAAGAAGTCCACT
Organism: Penium margaritaceum; assembly: GCA_023375785.1. Taxonomy (NCBI): domain Eukaryota; kingdom Viridiplantae; phylum Streptophyta; class Zygnematophyceae; order Desmidiales; family Peniaceae; genus Penium; species Penium margaritaceum. Next base: position 147,355 of record SZWC01003193.1, read on the forward strand.
ATGTATGGTTAACATTGACAACTCACAACACGAGTGACAAATGGTCACAGTGAGAGGCAATGATTTGGGAACCCTATGTTTGGACTAGAAAGGCTAAAGAACTTCAATACGTAGTGGCACGGTGTGGCTACTATGCACACCAAACAACCAAACAAGGCATATGTCACCGACCATGATGAAAGAATTTCAACATGGGTGGTCAACATTCACCAACCATAACACGAGTCACAACGGGTTAGAGGGGGAAACAATGTTATGTGAATATCAGTTATAACCTAGCAAGTACAACGACCTTCAATCAGTATAAGCACGGTGTGGCTACCATGCACAATGACCAACCAAAGTAGGCATGTGTACTACCATTGACCAACGAAACCCGTTGTGTGTGGTCAGCATTGAAAACTCATAACATGAGTCACAAATGGTCAGAGGAGGAGATGATGGTTTGGGAACCCTATGTATCAACTAGAAAGGACAAAGAACTTCAATATGCAGTGGCACGGTGTGGCTACTATGCACACCAAACAACCAAAGTAGGCATATGTCAAAGTATGCATGTGTCAGAAACAAGGACCAAACGGATTTCACAGTGTGTGGTCAACGTTGAAAACTCATAACACGAGTCACAAATGATCAGTGGGGGAAACCATTGGTTGGGAACACTAGTTTTCAACTAGCAAGTCGAAATATTTTCAACAACTAGTGGCATGGTGTGGCTAGCGTGCACAGTGACAAACCAAATGATGCATATGTCACTGACTATGAACGAAGAAGTCCACTATGTGTGGTCAACATTGACAACTCATAACACGAGTCACAAATGGTCTGAGGGAGGAACAATGGTTTGGGAAACGTATGCATCTACTGGAAAGGAAAAAGAACTTCAAAATGTAGTGGCACGGTGTGGCTAATATGCACACCAAACAACCAAACTAGGCATATGTCACTGACCATGACCAGATAATTTCAATATGGGTGGCCAACGTCGACCAACCATAACATGAGCCACAAACGGTCGGGGGAGGAAACAATGCTACGGGAATATCAGTTCTCAACTAGCAAGTACAACGACCTTCAGTGACTAGTAGCATGGTGTGGCTACCATGCACAATGACCGACCAAAGTAGGCATATGTACTGCCTTTGACCAAAGAAATCCACTCTGTGTGGTCAATGTTGACAGCTCACAATACGAGTCACAAATGGTCAGATGGGGAAACAATGGTTTGGGAACACCGAGTATCGAATAGCAAGCACATGGAGCTTTAATACATTGTGGCACAGTGTGGATGCCATGCACGATGACCAACCAAAGAAGGCATATGTCACTGACCATGACGAAATAATGGCAATAAGTGTGGTAAACCTTGACAACTCATAACACGAGTCACAAATGATCAGGGTGGAAGACAATGGTTTGTGAATACCGGTTATCTGCTAGCAAGTACAAATACCTTCAATATGTAGTAGCACAGTGTGGCTACAATGCACAGTGACCAACCAAAGTATGCATATGTCACTAACCATGAAGAAAGAATTTCACTTCATGCGGTCAGCATTTACAAATCACAACACGGGTCACAGATAGTCAGAGGGGGCTAACAATGGTTTGAGAACACTAGCTGTCATCAAGAAAGCACAAAGACCTTCGATACGTAATGACACAGCGTGGTAACCATGTACAATTACAAGTCAAAGTAGGCATGTGTCACAGACAAGGACCAAACGGATTTCACAGTGTGTGGTCAACGTTGAAAACTCATAACACGAGTCACAAATGGTCAGTGGGGGAAACCATGGGTTGGGAACACTAGTTATCAACTAGCAAGTCAAAATATTTTCAACAAGTAGTGGCATGGTGTGGCTACCGTGCACAGTGACCAACCAAATGATGCATATGTCACTCACTATGAATGAAGAAGTCCACTATGTGTGGTCAACATTGACAACTCATAACATGAGTCACAAATGGTCAGAGGGAGGAACAATGGTTTGGGAACCCCATGTATCCCCTAGAAAGGAAAACGAACGTCAATACGTAGTGGCACGGTGTGGCTAATATGCACACCAAACAACCAAACTAGGCATATATACTGCCTTTGGTTGGTCAACGTTGACCACCCATATTGAAATTATCTCGTCATGGTCAGTGACATATGCCTAGTTTGGTTTTTTGGTGTGCATATATGCTAAACTGTGCCACTCTGTATTGAAGTTCATTGTCCTTTCTAGTCAATATGTAGGGTTCCCAAACCATTGTATGTCCCTCTCACCATTTGTGACTCGTGTTATGAGCTGTCAATGTTGACCACACATAGTGGACTTCATCGGTCATAGTCCGTGACATATGCATCCTTTGGTTGGTCACTGTGCACGCTAGCCACACCGTGCCACTACTTGTTGAAAATCTTTCTACTTGCTAGTTGATATCTAGTGTTCCCACCCCATGCTTTCTCCCACTGACCAGTTGTGACTCGTGTTATGAGTTTTCAACGTTGACCACACACTGTGAAATCCGTCTGGTCATGGTTCGTGACACATGCCTACTTTGGTTTATTACTGTACATGGTTACCACGCAGTGTCATTACGTGTTGAAGGTCTTTGTGCTTTCTTGTTGACAGCCAGTGTTCCCAAACCATTGTTAGCCCCCACCGACTATCTCTGACCCGTGTTGTGAATTGTGAATGTTCACCATATGAAGTGAAATTCTTTGTTCATGGTCAGTCACATATGCACACTTTGTTCGGTCACAGTGCATTGAAGCCACACCGTGCCACTATATATTGAAGGTATTTGTACATGCTAGTCGATAACTAGTATTCACAAACCATTATCTTCCACCCTGACCATTTGTGATCCGTGTTATGCGTTGTCAAGGCTTACCACACTTAGTGCCATTATGTGGTCATGGTCAGTGACATATGCCTATGTTGGTTGGTCATCGTGCATGGTATCTACACCGTGCCACAACGTATTGAGACTCCTTGTTCTTGCTATTTGATACTTGGTGTTCCCAGACCATTGTTTTCCCCTCTGACCATATGTGACTCGTATTCTGAGTTGTCAATGTTGACCACACACAGCGGATTTCTTTGCTCAAAGGCAGTACATATGCCTACTTTCGTCCGTGATTGTGCATGGTTGCCACGCCATGCTACTACTGACTGCAGGTCGTACTTTCTCGTTGAGATGTGATATTCCCATAGCATTGTTTCCTCGCCTGACCGTTTTTGACTCGTGTTATGGTTGGTCAACATTGACCACCCATATTTAAATTCTCTCATCATGGTCAGTGACATATGCCTAGTTTGGTTATTTGGTGTGCATATTAGCCACACTATGCCACTACGTATTCAAGTTCCTTGTCCTTTCTAGTCGATACATAGGGTTCGCAAACCATTGTATCTCCCTCTGACCATTTGTGACTCGTTTTATGAGTTGTCAATGTTGACTACACATAATGGACTTCTTTGGTCATGGTCAGTGACATATGCATCCTTTGGTCGGTCACTGTACACGCTAGGCACACCGTGCCACTACTTGTTGAAAATCTTTCTACTTGCTAGTTGATAACTAGTGTTCCCAACCCATGGTTTTCCCCACTGACGAGTTGTGACTCGTGTTATGAGTTTCAACGTTGAGCACACACTGTGAAATCCGTTTGGTCATGGTTTGTGACACATGCCTACTTTGGTTTGTTACTGTACATGGTTACCATGCCGTGTCATTACGTATCGAAGTTCTTGAGAGCCAGTGTTTCCAAACCATTGTTACCCCCCTGTGACTATATGTGACCCGTGTTGTGAGTAGTAAATGTTGACCACATGAAGTGAAATTCTTTGTTTATGGTCAGTCACATATGCATACTTTGGTTGGTCACTGTGCATTGTAGCCACACTGTGCCACTACATATTGAAGGTATTTGTACTTCATAGTCGATAACTAGTATTCACAAAACATTACATTCCACCCTGACCATTTGTGATTCGTTTTATGAGTTGTCAAGGTTTACCACACTTAGTGCCATTATTTGGTCATGGTCCGTGACATATGCCTACTTTGGTTGGTCATCGTGCATGGTATCACACCGTGCCACAACGTATTGAAGCTCACTGTGCTTGCTATTTGATACTTCGTGTTCCCAAACATAGTTTTCCCCTTTGACCATTTGTGACTCGTATTATGAGTTGTCAATGTTGACCACACATAGCGGGTTTCTTTGCTCAAAGGCAGTACATATGCCTACTTTCGTCGGTCATTGTGCATGGTTGCCATGTCGTGCTACTACTGACTGAAGGTCGTTGTACTTTCTCGTTGATAACTGATATTCCCATGGCATTGTTTTCTCCCTTGACCGTTTTTGTCTCGTGTTATGGTTGGTCAACGTTGACCACCCATATTGAAATTCCCTGGTCATGGTTAGTGACATATGCCTAGTTTGGTTGTTTGGTGTGCATATTAGCCACACCGTGCCACTACATATCGAAGTTCTTTGTCCTTTCTAGTCAATACATAGGGTTCCCAAACCATTGTTCCTCCCTCTGACCATTTTTGACTCGTGTTATGAGTTGTCCATGTTGACCACACATAGTGGACTTCTGCATTCACAGTCAGTGACATATGCATCGTTTGGGTTGTCACTGTGCACGCTAGCCACACCATGCGACTGCTTGTTGAAAAAATTTCGACTTGCTGGTTGATAACTAGTATTCCCAACCTATGGTTTCCCCCACTGACCATTTGTGACTTGTGTTATGAGTTTTCAACATTGACCACACACTGTGAAATCCGTTTGGTCATGGTTTGTGACACATGCCTACTCTGGTTTGTCACTGTACATGGTTACCACGCTGTGTCATTACGTATTGAAGGTCTTTGTGCTTTCTTGTTGACAGCTAGTGTTCCCAAACCAATGTTAGCCCCCCGTGACTATCTGTGACCCGTGTTGTGAGTTGTAAATGTTGACCACATGAAGTGAAATTCTTTGTTCATGGTCTGTGACATATGCATCCTTTGGTTGGTCACTGTGCATTGTAGCCACACTGTGCCACTACATATTGAAGGTATTGTACATGCTGGTCGATAACTAGTATTCACACACCATTATCTTCCACCCTGACCATTTGTGACTCGTGTTATGAGCTGTCAAGGTTTACCACACTTAGTGCCATTATTTGGTCATGGTCAGTGACAAATGCCTACTTTGGTTGGTCATCATGCATGGTATCCACATTGTGCCACAGCGTATTGAAGCTCCTTGTGCTTGCTATTTGATACTCGGTGTCCCCAAACCATTGCTTCCCCCTCTGACCATTTGTGACTCGTATTATGAGTTGTCAAGGTTGACCACACACAGCGGATTTCTTTGGTCAAACGCAGTACATATGCCTACTTTGGTCGGTCATTGTGCATGGTAGCCACATCGTGCTACTACTGACTGAAGGTCGTTGTACTTGCTAGTTGAGAACTGATATTCCCATAGCATTGTATCATCCCCTCACCGTTTGTGACTCGTGTTATGGTTGGTTGACGTTGGCCACCCATATTGAAATTAACTGGTCATGGTTAGTGACATATGCCTAGTTTGGTCGTTTGGTCTGCATAGTAGCCACACCATGCCACTACGTATTGAAGTTATTTTTCCTTTCTGGTTGATACATAGGGTTCTGAAACCATTTTCTCTCCCTCTGACCATTTGTGACTCGTGTTATGAGTTGTCAATGTTGACCACACATAGTGGACTTCTTCGATCATTGTCAGTAACATATGCATCCTTTGGTTAGTCAATGTGCACGCCAAGCACACCGTGATTCTACTTGTTGTAAACCATTTTACTTGCTAGTTGATATCTAGTGTTCCCAACCCATGGTCTCCCCCACTGACCATTTGTGACTCGTGGTATGAGTTTTCAACGTTGACCACACACTGTGAAATCCGTTTGGTCATGGTTCTTGACACATGCCCACTTTGATTTGTCACTGTACATGGTTACCACGCTGTGTCACTAGGTATTGAAGGTCTTTGTGCTTTCTAGTTGATAGCTAGTGTTCCCAAACCATTGTTAGCCCCTCTGACTATAACTAACTTGTTTTGTGAGCTGTCAACGCTGACCACATGAAGTGAAACTTTTTGTTCATGGTCAGTGACACATGCATACTTTGGTTGGTCACTGTGCATGGTAGCCACGCCGTGCCACTACATATTGAAGGTATTTGTACTTGCTAGTCAAGAACTATTAATCACAAACCATTATCTTCCTCCCTGACCATTTGTGACTCGTGTTACGAGTCGTCAAAATTTACCACACTTAGTGACATTACTTGGTCATGGTCAGTGACATATGCCTACTTTGGTTGGTCATTGTCCATGGTATCCACACCGTGCCACAACTTCTTCAAGGTCCTTGTGCTTGCTATCTGATACCTGGTGTTCCCAAACAATTGTCTCCCTCTCTGACCATTTGTGACTCCTGTTATGGTTTGTCAATGCTGACCACACACGGCATATTTCTTTGGTCAAAGGTAGTACATATGCATGCTTTGGTCGGTCATTGTGCATTGTAGCCACAATGTGCTTATACTGATTGAAGGTCGCTGTACTTGCGAGTTGATAACTGATATTCAAAGACCATTGGTTCTATTTCTGACCCTTTGTGACTCGTGTTTTGGTTGGTGAATGTTGACCATCCATATTGAATTTCTTTCATCATGGTCGGTGACATATGCCTAGTTTGGTTGTTTGGTGTGCATGGTAGCCACACCGTGCCACTTTGTCTTGAAGTTCTTTGTCCTTTATAGTCAATACATAGGGTTCCCAAATCATTGTCTCTCCCTCTGACCATATGTGACTCGTGTTATGAGTTGTCAATGTTGACCATACATAGTTGACTTCTTTGGTCATAGTCAGTGACGTGTGCATCCCTTGGTTGGTCACTGTGCACGCTAGCCACACCGTGCCACTACTTGTTGAAAATCATTCTACTTGCTAGTTGATAACTAGTGTTCCCAACCCAATGTTTCCCCCACGGACCATTTGAGACCCGTGTTATGAGTTTTCTACGTTGACCACACACTGTGAAATCCATTTTGTCATGGTTCGTGACACATGCCTACTTTGGTTTGCCACTGTACATGGTTACCACACAGTGTCATTACGTATCGACGGTCTTTGTGCTTTCTTGTTGAAAGTTAGTATTCCCAAACCATTGTAGCCCCCTCTAACAATCTGTGACCATGCTGTGAGTTGTAAATGTTGACCACATGAAGTGAAATTCTTTGATCATGGTCAGTGACATATGCATGCTTTGGTTGGTCACTGTGCATTGTAGCCACACTGTGCCACTACATATTGAAGGTACTTGTACATGCTAGTCAATAACTAGTTTTCACAAATCATTATCTTCCACCCTGACCATTTGTGACTCGTGTTATGAGGTGTCAATTTTTACCAAACTTAGTGCCATTATCCAGTCATGGTCAGTGACATATGCCTACTTTGGTTAGTCATCGTGCATAGTATGCACACTGTGCCACAACGTATTGAAGCTCCTTGTGCTTGCTATTTGATACATGGTGCTCCCAAACCATTGTTTCCCCCATCTGACCATTTGTGACTCGTATTATGAGTTGTCAACGTTGACCACACACAGCAGATTTCTTTGGTCAAAGGCAGTACATATACCTACTTTGGTCCGTCATTGTGCATGGTAGCCACAACGTGATACTACTGACTGAATGTCATTGTACTTGCTATTTGAGAACTCATATTCCCATAGCATTGTTTCCTCCCCTTACCTTTTGTGACTCCTGTTATGGTTGGTCAACGTTGACCACCCATGTTGAAATTCTTTGGTCATGGTCAGTCACATATGCCTAGTTTGATTGTTTGGTGTGCATATAAGCCACACCGTGCCACTACGTATTGAAGTTCTTTGTCCTTTCTAGTTGATACATAGGGTTCCCAAGCCACTGTCTCTCCCTCTGACCATTTGTGACTCGTGTTATGAGTTGTCAATGTTCACCACACGTAGTCGACTTCTTCGGTTATAGTCAGTGACATATGCATCCTTTGGTTGGTCACTCTATACGCTAGCCACACCGTGCCACTACTTGTTGGAAATATTTCTACTTGCTAGTTGATTACTATTGTTCCCAACCCATGGTCTCCCACACTGACCATTTGTGACTTATGTTATGAGTTTTCAACGTTGATCACACACTGTGAAATCCGTTTGGTCATGGTTTGTGACATATGCCTACTTTGGTTTATCACTGTACATGGTTACCACGCCGTGTCACTACGTATCCAAGGCATTTGTGCTTTCTAGTTTATATCTAGTGATCCCAAACCATTGTTGCCCCCTCAGACTATCAGTGACTTGTGTTGTGAGTTGTCAACGCTGACCACATGAAGTGAAATTCGTTGGTCATGGTTAGTGACACATGCATACTTTGGTTGGTCGCTGTGCATGGTAGCCACACCGTGCCACTACATATTGAAGGTATTTGTACTTGCTAGTCGAGAACTAGTATTCACAAACCATTATCTTCCACACTGACCATTTGTGACTCGTGTTATGACTTGTCAAACTTTACCACACTTAGTGACATTATTTGGTCATGGTCAGTGACATATGCCTACTTTGGTTGGTCGTCGTGCACGGTATCCACACCGTGCCACAACTTCTTCAAGGTCCTTGTGCTTGCTATCTGATACCTGGTGTTCCCAAACAATGGTCTCCCCCTCTGACCACTTGTGACTCCTGTTATGAGTTGTCAATGCTCACCACACACAGCAGATTTCTTTGGTAAAAGGTAGTACATATGCCTACTTTGGTCGGTCATTGTGCATGGTAGCCACACTGTGCTTATACTGATTGAAGGTCGCTGTACTTGCGAGTTGAGAACTGATATTCACAGACCATTGGTTCCCTTTCTGACCCTTTGTGACTCGTGTTATGGTTGGTGAATGTTGACCACCCATGATGAAATTCTTTCATCATGGTCAGTGACATATGCCTAGTTTGGTTGTTTGGTGTGCATGGTAGCCACACCGTGCCGCTATGTATTAGAGTTCTTTGTCCGTTATAGTCAATACATAGGGTTCCCAAATCATTGTCTCTCCCTCTGACCATCTGTGACTCGTGTTATGAGTTGTCAATGTTGACCATACATAGTTGACTTTTTCGGTCATAGTTAGTGACGTGTGCATCCTTTGGTTGGACACTGTGCATGCTAGCCACACCGTGCCACTACTTGTTGAAAATCTTTCTACTTGCTAGTTGATAACTAGTGTTCCCAACCCAATGTTACCCCCACGGACCATTTGTGACCCGTGTTATGAGTTTTCAACGTTGACCACACACTGCGAAATCCATTTGGTCATGGTTTGTGACATATGCCTACTTTGGTTTGTCACTGTACATGGTTACCACAGCGTCTCATTACGTATCGACGGTCTTTGTGCTTTCTTGTTGAAAGCTAGTGTTCCCAAACAATTGTTAGCCCCCTCTGACTATCTGTGACCGTGCTGTTAGTTGTAAATGTTGACCACATGAAGTGAAATTCTTTGTTCATGGTCAGTGACATATGCATACTTTGGCTGGTCACTGTGCATTGGAGCCACGTTGTGCCACTACATATTGAAGGTATTTGTACTTGCTATTCGATAACTAGTATTCACAAACCATTATCTTCTACCATGACCATTTGTGACTCGTGTTATGAGTTGTCTAGGTTTACCACACTTAGTGCCATTATTTGGTCATGGTCAGTGACATATGCCTACTTTGGTTGGTCATTGTGCATGGTATCCACACCATTCCATAACGCATTGAAGCTCCTTGTGCTTGCTTTTTGATACTTGGTGTTCCCAAACCATTGTTTCCCCCTCTGACCATTTTTGACTCGTATAATGAGTTGTCAATGTTGACCACACACAGCAGATTTCTTTGGTCAAAGGCAGTACATATGCCTACTTTGGTCGGTCACTGTGCATGGGAGCCACAACGTGCTACTACTGACTGACGGTCGTTGTACTTGCTAGTTGAGAACTGATATTTCCATAGCATTGTTTCATCCCCTGACCGTTTTTGACTCGTGTTGTGGTTGATCAACGTTGACCACCCACATTGAAATTCTCTCGTCATGGTCAGTGACATATGCCTAGTTTGGTTTTGTGGTGTGCATATTAGCCACACCGTGCCACTACGTATTGAAGTTCCTTGTCCTTTCTAGTGGATACATATTGTTCCCAAGCCATTGTCTCTCATTCTGACCATTTGTGACTCGTGGTGTGACTTGTCAATGTTGACCACACACAGTGGACTTTGTCGGTCATAGTCAGTGATATATGCATCCTTTGGTTGGTCCCTGTGCATGCTAGCCACACTGTGCCTCTACTAATTGAAAATCTTTCTATTTGCTAGCTGATAAATATTGTTCCCAACCCATGGTTTCCCCAACTGACCAGTTGTGACTCGTGTTATGAGTTTTCAATGTTGACCACACACTGTGAAATCCGTTTGGTCATGGTTTGTGGCACATCCCTACTTTAGTTTGTTACTGTACATGGTTACTACGCCCTGTCATTACGTATCGGGGGTCTTTGTGCTTTCTTGTTGACAGCTAGTGTTCCCAACCCATTGTTAGCCCCATCTGACTTTCTGTGACCCGTGTTGTGAGCTGTAAATGTTGACCACATGAAGTGAAGTTCTTTGAGAATGGTCAGTGACATATGCATACTTTGAATGGTCACTGTGCATTGTAGCCACACTGTGCCACTACATATTGAAGGTATTTGTACTTGCTAGTCAATAACTAGTATTCACAAATCATTATCTTCCACCCTGACCATTTGTGACTCATGTTATGAGCTGTCAAGGTTTACCACACTAAGTGCCATTATTTGGTCATGGTTTGTGGCATATGCCTACTTTGGTTAGTCATCGTGCATGGTATCCACACTGTGCCACAATGTATTGAAGCTCCTTGTGCTTGCTATTTGATACTCGATGTTCCCAAACCATTGTTTCCCCTTCTGACCACTTGTGACTCGTATTATGAGTTGTCAACGTTGACCATACACAGAGGATTTCTTTGGTCAAAGGCAGTACATATGCCTACTTTGGTCGGTCATTGTGCATGGTAGCCACAATGTGCTACTACTGACTGAAGGTCATTGTACTTGCTAGTTGAGAGCTGATATTCCCATAGCATTGTTTCCTCCCCTGGCCGTTTGTGACTCGTGTTATGGTTGGTCAACGTTGACCAGCCATATTGAGGTTATCTGGTCATGGTCAGTGACATATGCCTAGTTTGGTTGTTTGGTGTGCATAGTAGCCACACCGTGCCACTGCGTCTTGAAGTTCCTTGTCCTTTCTAGTTCATACATAGGGTTCCCAAACCATTGTCTCTCCCTCTAACCATTTGTGACTCTTGTTATGAGTTGTCAATGTTGACCACACATAGTGGACTTCTTCAGTCATATTCAGCGACATATGCATCCTTTGGTTGGTCACAGTGCACGCTAGCCACACCGTGCCACTACTTGTTGAAAAGTTTCTACTTGCTAGTTGATAGCGGGTGTTCCCATTCCATGGTCTCCCCCACTGACCATTTGAGACTCGTGGTATGAGTTTTCAACGTTGACCACACACTGTGAAATCGTTTGGTCATGGTTTGTGATACATGCCTACGTTGGTTTGTCACAAGACACTGTTATCACGCCGTGTCATTACGTATCGAATGTCTTTGTGCTTTCTTGTTGACAGCTAGTGTTCCCAAACCATTGTTACCCCCTCTAACTATCAGTGACTCGTGTTGTGAGTTGTAAATGTTGACCACATGAAGTGAGATTCTTTGTTCATGGTTTGTGACATATGCATTATTTGGTTGGTCAATGTGCATTGTAGCCACACTGTGCCACTACATATTGAAGGTATTTGTACTTGCTGGTCAATAATTAGTATTCATGAATCATTATCTTCCACCCTGACCATTTGTGACTCGTGTTATGAGTTCTCAAGGTTTACCACACTTAGTGCCATTATTTGGTCATGGTCAGTGACATATGCCTACTTTGGTTGGTCATCGTGCATGGTATCCACACCGTGCAACAACGTATTGAAGCTCCTTGTGCTTGCTTTTTGATACTTGGTGTTCCCAAACCATTGTTTCCCTCTCTGACCATTTGTGACTCGTATTATGAGTTGTCAATGTTGACCACACACAGCACATTCCTTTGGTCAAAGGCAGTGCATATGCCTACTTTGGTCATTCATTGTGCATGGTAGCCACACCATGCTACTACTGACTGAAGGCCGTTGTACTTGCTAGTTGAGAACTGATATTCCCATAGCATTGTTTCCTCCCCTGACCATTTTTGAGTCACGTTCACCACCCATATTGAAATTCTCTCATTGTGTTCAGTGACATATCCCTAGTTTGGTTATTGGGTGTGCATATTAGCCACACCGTGCCACTACATTATGAAGTTCCGTGTCCTTTCTAGTCAATACATAGGGTTCCAAAACCATTGTATTTCCCTCTGATTATTTGTGACTCGTGTTATGAGTTGTCAATGTTGACCACACATAATGGACTTCTTCGGTCATAGCCAGGGACATATGCATTGTTTTGTTGGGCATTGTGTACGCTAGCCACACCATGACACTGCTTGTTGGAAATATTTCTATTTACTAGTTGAAAGCTAGTGTTCCCAACCCATGGTTTCCCCCATTGACCAGTTTTGACTCGTGTTATGAGTTTTTAGCGTTGAACACACACTGTGAAGTCTGTTTGGTCATGGTTTTTGACACATGCCTACTTTGGTTTGTTGCTGTACATGGTTACCACGCGGGGTCATTACGTATCGAAGGTCTTTGTGCTTTCTTGTTAACAGCCAGTGTTCCCACTCCATTTTTAGCCCCCTCTGACTATCTGTGACCCGTGTTGTGAGTTGTAAATGTTGACGACATGAAGTGAAATTATTTGTTCATGGTCAGTCACATATGCATACTTTGGTTGGTCACAGTGCATTGTAGCCACACTGTGCCACTACATATTGAAGGTGTNTGTCAACGTTTACCACACTTAGTGCCATTATTTGGTCATGGTCAGTGACATATGCCTACTTTGGTTGGTCATCGTGCATGGTATCCACGCTGTGCCACAACGAATTGAAGCTCCTTGTGCTTGCTATTTGATACTTGGTGTCCCCAGACCATTGTTTTCCCCTCTGACCATTTGTGACTCGTATTATAAGTTGTCAATGTTGGCCACACATAGTGGACTTCTTCAGTCATAGTCAGTGACATATGCATCCTGTGGTTGGTCACTGTGCACGCTAGCCACACCGTGCCATTCCTTGTTGAAAATCTTTCTACTTGCTATTTAATAGCTAGTGTTCCCAACCCATGGTCTCCCCCGCTGACCATTTGTGACTCGTAGTATGAGTTTTCAACATTGACCACACACTATGAAATCCGTTTGGTCGTGGTTTGTGACACATGCCTACGTTGGTTTGTCACAATACATTGTTACCACGCCGTGTCATAATGTATCAAATGTCTTTGTGCTTTCTTGTTGACAGCCAGTGTTCCCAATCCATTGTTAGCCCACTCTGACTATCTATGACCCGTGTTGTGAGTTGTAAATGTCACGATGAGATCCATGTGGTGCGGTCCCGACGTTTGTCTGATCATCTCTAGTGGTTCACGTCTACTGTTTTGAGTGAATATGAGACTGAGCATGAGCTTTCTGGTCGCCTCACGCTATGTGAGCAGGAATTCAGAGACAGTCAATTTCGGAAGGAAATCACATTGTTTTGCGTTAGTTTTAGAACACGGACATGATCACAAGATTTTTTATAACTAGTCCTGAGCTTTCCAATGCACCAAACTGTGCACAATTTGACGAAGCGTAGCTCAAGGTATGCTTGTCGAAGCGCAGGTCTCACCCACCACAGAAGCGTGACGCTGCCACTCGCCGTGGCGCCTTCATTCACGTGCGAAGCGCCTTTCCCAATACGCATGTCCCATTGCACATGGTGTGGGAATCCTCTGCACTGTTTCCATGCACCCTACCCACTTTTGGGTCGTGTTTGGTGATGGGGTGTGACGAGGTTCGAAACCTGTCCGCGGACCTGCAGTCAGAATTTTGACGAAGTCCCCGAGTAACAAAACGTACTACTNNNNCGCATGTCCCATTGCACATGGTGTGGGAATCCTCTGCACTGTTTCCATGCACCCTACCCACTTTTGGGTCGTGTTTGGTGATGGGGTGTGACGAGGTTCGAAACCTGTCCGCGGACCTGCAGTCAGAATTTTGACGAAGTCCCCGAGTAACAAAACGTACTACTCAGTTTCAGACGCCGAGCCCGATTTTTGGCCTAGTCCCTCAGTAACAACCTGCACTACTGGATCCGGTGGATGATCCGCCGGATCAGGTGGATCATCCACCGGACGCTTCGGTAGGCCTGTCGGAGCATTTTATCCAGATGGTATTTTGGTTAGTCTGTCCGGTCCATTGTCGACCCGATTTCGAGTCGGAGCCGACTCCCGGAGCCGCTACGCATACCCCAACTTTGGAAAGCCACATCTCCCTCGATACTCGTCCGATTCCGGCGAAACAACTTCCACCGGATTCAACAACTTGTCAACTTTCAGGGGCACATGTGCATTTTAGGATCCGGGCAAATGTCAAGTCGTCTGATCCGCTGGAGCGGAGTTTCCATTTTCTGGCGGCTTGTCAGCGCCTCCCGGCGCCACACTTGGGCATGCGGAGGGGCAAATTTTCAACATTCTCCCCCTTGCACCTTCCATGCCTGCTGCTCCTGCTTGCTCTCACGCATCTTCCGCTGCGTCCTCCAACCCATCAGAGCTGGTCATCACAAGTCCGGCCACGCTCATCGCGTGCCGGTCCGCGGGTTGCGCTTTGGTCACGCAATCCGCAAGCATGTTGTGCGTGCTACAGTGCTACAGCACCACCTGCCCCTTCTCGACCATGTCCCGTGCGTAGTGATAATGCACGTCGATGTGCTTCGTCCTCCTGTGCTGCGTTGGACTGTTGGTAAGCAAGATGGAGCCGGTGTTGTCCTCGTGCACCACCGTAGGCTCCAGCTGTCGCATGCCCAGCTCCCCAAGCAACCTGCGGAGCCACACCGCCTCCTTGACCGCCTCAGTCAGCGCGACGTACACAGCTTCCACTGTGGAGGTGGCGACGTATTCCTGCTTCCTGCTGCATCACGAGACTGCTTCACCAGCGAGGAAGAATACATAGCCGGATGTGGACTTCCGCTTATCCACATTGCCAGCGTAGTCTGCATTTGTGTAGCACACCAGACGCAAAGGGTCTGCCCGCCCTTTGCCCTCAAACCTCCGGCGCGCGTACCGCGTTGCCTGCACGTAGCGGAGGATGCGCTTCACCGATTGCCAGTGTAGTGGCCCTGGGTCGGCCATGTACCTGCTCACTTGGCCCACCGCGTAGGCCAGGTCCAGTCGAGTCGCCACCATGGCGTACATGAGGCTGTCCACCGCCGATTGGTAAGGCACCCCTGCCATATCCTCCCGCTCTTCTTTTGTTTGCGGCGCCATTGCCGCACTCAGTTCATAGAGACAGGATTGCACACTAGTTTGCAGTCCTCCATGCCATACCGCTTCAGCACCTCGGCCACGTATTTGGCCTATCCCAACTCAAGCGTGCGCGCCCTCCGGTTCCGCGTAATGCTCACCCCGAGGTAGAACTCCAGCTCCCCCATGTCTGACATCTGGAACCTGCTGCTCAACTGCTCTTTCAGCTGCTGTAGGCTCAGCACGTTTGAAGAGCACAAGATCAGATCGTCCACTTAGAGTGCAATAATCTGATGGAGCTTCTTACTGCAGCGCACGTACACACTGTGATCCGCCTCACAGCGCTTGAAGCCGAGTTGTGCTATGAAGCTGTCCATCTGTTGGTACCAGCATCAGGGCGATTGTTTTAGCATGTACAAGGACTTCCACAGCTTGCACACCTTGCCCTCCGGCGCCTCCACCCCCACCGGCACCTCCATGTAGATGTCCTTGTCGGTGATGCCGTTGAGGAAGGCCATCTTCACGTCCATTTGGTGGAGCTCCATGTCCCTCGCGGCTGCCACTACAAGGATCGCCCGGATGTTTGTGAACTTGGCAACGAGAGCAAACGTCTCATCGTAGTGCTCGCCCTTGCACTGTGCGTATCCCTTCGCCACGAGCCACGCCTTGTACTTGTCAACTACACCTTCCTTTGTGAACTTAGTCTTGAAGACCCACTTCGAGCTGATGACCTTGGTGTCGTTTGGCCTGCCAACCAGCTGCCACGTGTCGTTTTCTGCAATGGACGCCAACTCCGACTTGATGGAGGCATCCCACTGCTTTCCCTTGGGCTACGCAAGCGCCTCTTGACGGTTGTCGGCTCTGTTCATGCAGCTAGTATGCACCGCATCATGCCGATCCATCGACCGGTGCCTGTGTCGAAACGCTTCCTCGCTCTCCGCTGCCTCCCGCTGCGGCACAGCAGTCTTGGCGGGATCTGGTCCCTCTGCTGCGATCCTTCCGACTCAGCCCGCTCCGGTGAATCATCGGCCGGACGGCTTCGCGAGGATTTTTCCTGCTCCAGTAAACCATCTACCAGACGAGCGGCGCGTCCGGATGATTTTTCTCCAACACAAGACGCGAACTCCGCCGGGAGTGCGCGCTTTGGCACACGCGGTGCCTCCTTTGACGGATCCTTCTGCCGGATCTCCATCCTTGCTACATCGTTGTCGGAGTCCTTCACGTTGGCTACTACACCTGCTGCACCACCGCGCTCCGATGCCCCATCATCGACCTCCGCGTCCGCCGACTCTTCCTCGTATTCAAGGAGCTGGAACCACTCCCCCTGTTTTGTAGTGTTCCCGATGCTCATGTCGTTGCTGCTGCTGCTGAAGCTCTGCTGTTTGTCAAACACGACATCACGGCTATGGATGATCTCTTGAGTGCGCGGGTCCCAGCGCCGATACGCTCTTGTAGCCAAGGAACAAGCACGGCTTTGCCCACGGTTTCAAGTTACTGTCGCGTCGTTACGCCGCCTGAACCATCGCGTGCGCCTTGCACCCGAATACCTTCAAGTGTGCCACGTTTGGCTTGTGCCCACTCCAAACCTTCTACGGCGTCTTCCAGCCGCTCTTGCCCTTCAGCACCGCTGTTGGGTGAGGTTGATGGTGTATCTCGCTGTACGCTCAGCCTCCGCCCAGAAACATTGCGGCAACCCCGCATCCACAAGCATGGTCTGCACCATGTTGAGCAGCGTATGGTTTGCCCGCTCCGCCACTCCACTGGACTGTACGGCGTAGTGTGTTCCCACTTGATGCCGTGCTGCTTCATCCACCTGCTACAGCCCACGTACTCTCTGCCATTGTCGCTACGTAGCGCTCTGACCTTCCAGCCAGTCTGCCTCTCCACCGCTGCGACATACTCCTTCAGCCGGTCGAGGATCTCGCCTTTCCGCTTCATGAAGTACACGTAGAGCTTCCTGTTGCAGTCGTCAATGAAGGTGACAAAGTCTTTTAAGCCGCCGTTTCACGGTGGTTTGAACGGTCCGCACACGTCCCTGTGCACGACCTCGAGCAGGTCCTTTGCGCGAGCTGCGTTCCCGTTGAATGGCTTGCGCCGTGCCTTGCCTAAAATACATGGCTCGCATTTTTTGTGCGATGCTACATCTACTGCCGCATCTGCACCGTCGATGACGAGGCCGCGCACCATGTCACGCTTCGCCAGCTCCTTAACGGTTGCGAGCGCAAAATGCCCCAACCGTCGGTGCCAGAGCTCTAGATCAGCGCTTCCTCCCTTGGCCATGTTGACGACACACTCCTGCGAATCTGTTGCGTCGGATGCCGCGGGGACCACCTTGGTCTCCACGATGTAGAGACCGCCCTCGCGCTTTGCCTCCAGCACAACCTCGCCGTCGCCATCGATGCGCACCACTGCGCCTTTCCAGCGGAAGAGCACCTCATACCCCTTGTCCGTCAAGTGGCTGACACTGAAAATGTCAGCCAGGCCGGGGACGTGCTGCACATCACGAATTGTGCACAGCTCCTTCTTACCGCCCAAAACGACTTCCACATCCACGTCGCCTTGGCCGGCCGCCGGCTCGACTTTGTTGTCCGCAACCACCATTGACTTTGAGGACTTCTCGTAGGTGACGAACCCCACCTTCTCAACTTGGGTGTGCTCTTCGGCCCCGAAATCCAGGCACCGCCTGTTGGCCTTCTTGAGGAAGTGGTCCTTGTTGCCGTTGAGGAGCGACCTGCCCTTGTTGTTTTTGCCGCCGGTCTTCGCCTTCTTCGGGCACTCGCGGGCCCAATGGCCCTCCTTGCCGCAACTGCGGCATGCACCTTCCTTGGTGCCCTTCTTGCCGCCACCCTTTCCGCCACTTCCTCGGCCCCCACTCCCGCCACCACGCGTTTTGGTGACGAGGGCCGATGAGGAAGACGAGGACTCCCCGCAGCTCTGACGCTGCGCCTCCTTACGGATGTACTATGCATTCGCGTCGTAGGTGAGCTTGTCCTGTGACCATCCTCCAAGGACGGTTATGAGTGGATCCCAAGTGTGAGGTAGGGCCATGAGGAGGGCCATCGCCTGTATCTGCATGTCGATCGTCCACCCCACGTCATTGCATTGCAAGGCGAGCGACTCGATATGCTACATGGTGGAGATGACATCATCTCCCTCCTCAATTCTCACCGTGAGGAGTCACTTCATCGCGAAGATTTTGTTCGCGAGCGACTTGGATTGGTGGATGGCGCAGAGCTTTTCCCAAGCTTTGGCTGCCATCTTGCAGCCTTGGAAGTAGCCCCTGTGCGACTTGGCTGTGCGAGACATCAGGAGCATGAGCGCCTTCGTGTTATTCAGTTCAAAGGCCTGCTTCTCCCTGTCCGTAGCAGTCACCTCTGTGAGCACCTCCTTTCCCAACATGACATCCAGCAGCCCCTTGTGCGAGAGGTGCAGTTCAAACTGCCACCTCCATAGCCCGAAGCCCGGGCTGCCCGCATACTTCTGAATGGGCTGCGTCTCCTTCTGCGCCATGGGCGCAGCTGGTACTCCAATGAGTCCTCGGAACTTCACGGTGACGTCGAAGATGACGATCCCGTGCGCTCAAAAGACGTGAGCGATGGAGGCTATCAGACCCGTAAGCCCATAACCCTTTGTCAGGATAAGATCCGCTTGGTGCAGTCCCGACGTTTGTTTGATCGTCTCTAGTGGTTCACGTCTACTGTTTTGGGCGAATCTGAGACTGAGTGTGAGCTTTCTGGCCGTCTCACGCTATGTGAGTAGGAATTTAGAGACAGTCAGTTTGCGAATCGAATAACATCATTTTGTGTTAGTTTTTTAACACAAACATGATTGCACGATTTATATAACTCGTGGTGATCTTTCCAACGCATCAAAGTGCGCGCGATTTGGCCAATCATAGCTCACGTTGTGCATGCCGAAGCGCATGTCTCACCCACCACATAATCCTGACGCCACCACTTGCCGTGGCGCCTTCATTCACGTGCGAAGCGCCTTTCCCAAGGCGCATGTCCCATTGCACATGGTGTTGGGATCCCCTGCACTGTTTCCATGTACCCTATCCACGTTTGGGTCGTGTTTGGTGATGGGGTGTGACGAGGCTCAAAACCTGTCCGCGGACCTCCAGTCAGAATTTTGACTGTCTCCGAGTAACAAAACGTACTACTGAGTTTCTGACGCCGAGCCAGAATTTTGGCTAAGTCCCTCAGTAACAACCTGCACTTTTGGTTCCGTTCATGCTCCGCTGGATCAGGTGGATCATCCACTGGACGCCTCAGCAGGCCTATCCAATCATTTTCTCCAGATGGTATTTTTGTTACTCGGTCCGGTCGATTATCGACCGGATTTTGAGTCGCAGCCAGCTCCTATAGCCGCTGCGCATGCCCCAACGTTGGAAAGCCATATCTCCATCGATACTCCTCCGATTCCTATAAAACAATGTCACCGGATTCAGCAACTCATCAACATTCAGGGGCAATACTCCATTTTAAGATCCGAGCAAATGTCGAGTTGCCAGATCTGTCGGAGCGGAGTTTCCATTTTATGGCGGCTCGCCAGCGCCTCCCGGCGTCGCACTTGGGCATGCGGAAGGGCGAATTTTCAACAGTAAATATTGACCACATGATGTGAAATTCTTTGTTCATGGTCAGTGACATATGTATACTTTGATTGGTCACTGTGCATTGTATCCACACTGTGCCACTACATATTGAAGGTATTTCTACTTGCTAGTCAGTAACTAGTATTGACAAATCATTATCATCCACCCTGACCATTTGTGATCCGTGTTATGAGTTGTCAATGTTTACCACACTTAGTGCCATTATTTGGTCATGGTCAGTGACATATGCCTACTTTGGTTGGTCATCGTGCATGGTATCCACAATGTGTCACAACGTAGTGAAGCTCCATGTGCTTGCTATTTGATACTCGGTGTTCCCGAACCATTGTTTCCCCCTCTGACCATTTGTGATTCGTATTCTGAGCTGTCAACGTTGACCACACGCAGCGGATTTCTTTGGTGAAAGGCAGTATATATGCCTACTTTGGTCGGTCATTGTGCATGGTAGCCACACCGTGCTACTAGGGACTGGAGGTCGTTGTACTTGCTAGTTGATAGCTGATATTCCCATAGCATTGTTTCCTCCCCTGACCGTTTGTGACTCGTGTTATGGTTGGTCAACGATGACCACACGTATTGAAATTATCTGATCATGGTCAGTGACATGTGCCTAGCTTGGTTGTTTGGTGTGCATAGTAGCCACACCGTGCCACTGCGTATTGAAGTTCTTTGTCCTTTCTAGTTCATACATGGGGTTCCCAAACCATTGTCTCTCCCTCTGACCATTTGTGACTCGTGTTATGATTTGTCACTGTTTACCACACATAGTGGACTTTTTCAGTCATAGTCAATGACATATGCATCCTTTCGTTGGTCACTGTGCACGGTAGCCACACCGTGCCACTACTTGTTGAAACGTTTCTACTTGCTAGTTGATAGCTAGTGTTCCCAACCCATGGTCTTCCCCACTGACCATTTCTGACTTGTAATATGAGTTTTTAACGTTGACCACACACTCTGAAATCCGTTTGGTCATGGTTTGTGACACATGCCTACGTTGGTTTGTCACTTTACATTGTTACCACGCCGTGTCATTACGTATCGAAGGTCTTTTTCGTTTATTGTTGACAGCTAGTGTTCCCAACCCATTGTTACCCCCTATGACTATCAGTGACTCATGTTGGTTATGGTCAGTGACATATGCATACTTTGGTTGGTCACTGTGCATTTTAGCCACACTTTGCCATTACATATTGAAGGTATTTGTACATGCTAGTCGATAACCATTTTTCACAAATCATTATCTTCCACCCTGACCATTTGTGACTCGTGTTATGAATTGTCAATGTTTACCACGCTTAGTGCCATTATCTGGTCATGGTCAGTGACATATGCCTACTTTGGTTGGTCATCGTGCATAGCATGCCCACTGTGCCATAACGTATTAAAGCTCCTTGTGCTTGCTATTTGATTCTTGGTGTTCCAAAACCATTGTTTCCCCCATCTGACCATTTGTGACTTCTATTATTAGTTATCAACGTTGACCACACATAGCGCATTTCTTTGGTCAAAGGCAGTACATATGCCTACTTTGGTCTGTCATTGTGCATGGTAGCCATACCGTGATACTACTGAGTGAATGTCATTGTACTTGCTATTTGAGAACTCATATTCCCATAGCATTATTTCCTCCCCTTGCCTTTTGTGACTCCTCTCATGGTTGGTCAACGTTGACCACCCATGTTGAAATTCTTTGGTCATGGTCAGTCACATATGCCTACTTTGGTTATTTGGTGTGCATATTAGCAACACCGTGCCGATACGTATTGGAGTCCTTTGTCCTTTCTAGTTGATACATAGGGTTCCCAAGCCACTGTCTCTCCCTCTGACCATTTGTGACTCGTGTTATGAGTTGTCAATGTTGACCACACATAGTGGACTTCTTCGGTTATAGTCAGTGACATATGCATCCTTTGGTTGGTCACTCTATACGCTAGCCACACCGTGCCACTACTTGTTGGAAATATTTCTACTTGCTAGTTGATTACTATTGTTCCCAACCCATGGTCTCCCATACTGACCATTTGTGACTCGTGTTATGAGTTTTCAACGTTGATCAGACACTCTGAAATCCGTTTGGTCATGGTTTGTGACATATGCCTACTTTGGTTTGTCACTGTACATGGTTACCATGCCGTGTCACTATGTATCGAAGGTATTTGTGCTTTCTAGTTGATAGCTAGTGTTCCCAAACCATTGTTACCCCCTCAGACTATTAGTGACTCGTGTTGTGAGTTGTCAACGCTGACCACATGAAGTGATATTCGTTGGTCATGGTTAGTGAGACATGCATACCTTGGTTGGTCACTCTACATGGTAGCCACGCCGTGCCACTACATATTGAAGGTATTTGTACTTGCTAGTCAAGAACTAGTAGTCACGAACCATTATCTTCCACCCTGACCATTTGTGACTCGTGTTATGAGTTGTCAAAGTTTACCACACTTAGTGACATTGCTTGGTCATGGTCAATGTCATATGCTTACTTTGGTTGGTCATCGTCCATGGTATCCACACCGTGCCACAACTTCTTCGAGGTCCTTGTGCTTGCTATCTGATACCCGGTGTTCCCAAACAATTGTCTCCCCCTCGGACCATTTGCGACTCCTGTTATGAGTTGTCAATGCTGACCACACACGGCATATTTCTTTGGTCGAAGGTAGTACATATGCGTGCTTTGGTCGGTCATTTTGCATGGTAGCCACACTGTGCTTATACTGATTGAAGGTCGCTGTACTTCCGAGTTGAGAACTGATATTCACAGACCATTGGTTCCCTTTCTGACCCTTTGTGACTCGTGTTATGGTTGGTGAATGTTGACCACCCATATTGAATTTCTTTCATCATGGTCGGTGACATATGCCTAGTTTGGTTGTTTGGTGTGCATGGTAGACACACCGTGCCACTATGTCTTGAAGTTCTGTATCCTTTATAGTCAATACATAGGGTTCCCAAATCATTGTCTCTCCCTCTGACCATATGTGACTCGTGTTATGAGTTGTCAATGTTGACCATACATAGTTGACTTCTTTGGTCATAGTCAGTGACGTGTGCATCCTTTGGTTAGTCACTCTGTACGCTAGCCACACCGTGCCACTACTTGTTGAAAATATTTCTACTTGCTAGTTGACAACTAGTGTTCCCAACCCAATGTTTCCCCTACTGACCAATTCTGACCCGTGTTATGAGTTTTCAACGTTGACCACACGCTGTGAAATCCATTTGGTCATGGTTTGTGACACATGCCTACTTTGGTTTGTCACTGTACATGGTTACCACACCGTGTCATTACGTATCGACGGTCTCTGTGCTTTCTTGTTGAAAGCTAGTGTCCCCAAGCCATTGTTAGCCCCCTCTGACTATCTGTGACCGTGCTGTGAGTTATAAATGTTGACCACATTAAGTGAAATTCTTTGTTCATGGTCAGTGACATATGCATGCTTTGGTTGGTCACTGTACATTGTAGCCACACTGTGCCACTACATATTGAAGGTACTTGTACATGCTAGTCAATAACTAGTTTCACAAATCATTATCTTCCACCCTGACCATTTGTGACTCGTGTTATGAGGTGTCAATGTTTACCACACTTAGTGCCATTATCTGGTCATGGCCAGTGACATATGCCTACCTTGGTTGGTCATCGTGCATAGTATGCACACTGTGCCACAACGTATTGAAGCTCCTTGTGCTTGCTATTTGATACATGGTGTTCCCAAACCATTGTTTCCCCCATCTGACCATTTGTGACTCGTATTATGAGTTGTCAACGTTGACCACAAAGAGCGGATTTCTTTGGTCAAAGGCAGTACATATGCCTACTTTGGTCCGTCATTGTGCAAGGTAGCAACAACGTGATACTACTGACTGAATGTCATTGTACTTGCTATTTGAGAACTCGTATTCCCATAGCATTGTTTCCTCCCCTTACCTTTTGTGACTCCTGTTATGGTTGGTCAACGTTGACCACCCATGTTGAAATTCTTTGGTCATGGTCAGTCACATATGCATAGTTTGGTTATTTGGTGTGCATATTGGCCACACCGTGCCACTACGTATTGAAGCTCCTTGTCCGTTCTAGTTGATACATAAGGTTCCCAAGCCACTGTCTCTCCCTCTGACCATTTGTGACTCGTGTTATGAGTTGTCAATGTTCACCACACGTAGTCGACTTCTCCGGTTATAGTCAGTGACATATGCATCCTTTGGTTGGTCACTCTATACGCTAGCCACACCGTGCCACTACTTGTTGGAAATATTCCTACTTGCTAGTTTACTACTATTGTTCCCAACCCATGGTCTCCTACACAGACCATTTGTGACTCGTGTTATGAGTCTTCAACGTTGATCACACGCAGTGAAATCCATTTGATCATGGTTTGTGACACATGCCTACTTTGGTTTGTCACTCTACATGGTTACCACACCGTGTCATTACGTATCGACGGTCTTTGTGCTTTCTAGTTGATAGCTAGTGTTCCCAAACCATTGTTACCCCCTCAGACTATCAGTGACTCGTGTTGGGAGTTGTCAACGCTGACCACATGAAGTGAAATTCGTTGGTCATGGTTAGTGACACATGCATACTTTGGTTGGTCACTGTGCATGGTAGCCACACCGTGCCACTACATATTGAAGGTATTTGTACTTGCTAGTCGAGAACTAGTATTCACAAACCATTATCTTCCACACTAACCATTAGTGACTCGTGTTATTATTTGTCAAACGTTACCACACTTAGTGACATTATTTGATCATGGTCAGTGACATATGCCTACTTTGATTGGTCATCGTGCATGGTATCCACACCGTGCCACACCTTCTTCAAGGTCCTTGTACTTGCTATCTGATACCTGGTGTTCCCAAACAATTGTCTCCCCCTCTGACCATTTGTGACTCCTGTTATGAGTTGTCAATGCTCACCACACAAAGCAGATTTCTTTGGTAAAACGTAGTACATATGCCTACTTTGGTCGGTCATTGTGCATGGTAGCCACACTGTGCTTATACTGATTGAAAGTCGCTGTACTTGCGAGTTGAGAACTGATATTCACAGACCATTGGTTCCCTTTCTGACCATTTGTGACTCGTGTTATGGTTGGTGAATGTTGACCACCCATGATGAAATTCTTTCATCATGGTCAGTGACATATGCCTAGTTTGGTTGTTTGGTGTGCATGGTAGCCACACCGTGCCGCTATGTATTAGAGTTCTTTGTCCTTTATAGTCGATACGTAGGGTTCCCAAATCATTGTCTCTCCCTCTGACCATCTGTGACTCGTGTTATGAGTTGTCGATGTTGACCATACACAGTTGACTTCTTCGGTCATAGTCAGTGACGTGTGCATCCTTTGGTTGGTCACTGTGCACGCTAGCCACACCGTGCCACTACTTGTTGAAAACTTTTCCAACCAAATGTTTCCCCCTCGGACCATTTGTGACCCGTGTTATGAGTTTTCAACATTGACCACACACTGTGAAATCCATTTGGTCATGGTTTGTGACACATGCCTACTTTGGTTTGTCACTGTACATGGTTACCACGCCGTGTCATTACGTATCAACAGTCTTTGTGCTTTCTTTTTGAAAGCTAGTGTTCCCAAACAATTGTTAGCCCCCTCTGACTATGTGTGACCGTGCTGTTAGTTGTAACGTTGACCACATGAAGTGAAATTCGTTGGTCATGGTTAGTGACACATGCATACTTTGGTTGGTCACTGTGCATTGGAGCCACGCTGTGCCACTACATATTTAAGGTATTTGTACTTGCTATTCGATAACTAGTATTCACAAACCATTATCTTCTACCTTGACCATTTGTGACTCGTGTTATGAGTTGTCAAGGTTTACCACACGTAGTGCCATTATTTGGTCATGGTCAGTGACATATGCCTACTTTGGTTGGCCATTGTGCATGGTATCCACAGGATTCCACAACGTATTGAAGCTCCTTGTGCTTGTTTTTTGATACTGGTGTTTCCAACCCATTGTTTCCCCCTCTGACCATTTGTGACTCGTATTATAAGTTGTCAATGTTGACCACACACAGCAGATTTCTTTGGTAAAAGGAAGTACATATGCCTACTTTGGTCGGTCACTATGCATGGGAGCCACACCGTGCAACTACTGACTGACGGTCGTTGTACTTGCTAGTTGAAAAATGATATTCCCATAGCATTGTTTCATCCCCCGACCGTTTTTGACTCGTGTTATGGTTGATCAACGTTGTCCACCCACATTGAAATCCTCTCGTCATGGTCAGTGACATATGCCTAGTTTGGTTGTTTGATGTGCATATTAGCCACACTGTGACTATCTGTGACACGTGTTGTGAGTTGTAAATGTTGACCACATGAAGTTAAATTCTTTGTTCATGGTCAGTCACATATGCATACTTTGGTTGGTCACAGTGCATTGTAGCCACACTGTGCCACTACATATTGAAGGTGTGTGTACTTGATAGTTGATAACTAGTATTCACAAACATGTACATTCCACCCTGACCATTTGTGACTCGTATTATAAGTTGTCAATGTTGGCCACACATAGTGGACTTCTTCAGTCATAGTCAGTGACATATGCATCCTGTGGTTGGTCACTGTGCACGCTAGCCACACCGTGCCATTCCTTGTTGAAAATCTTTCTACTTGCTATTTAATAGCTAGTGTTCCCAACCCATGGTCTCCCCCGCTGACCATTTGTGACTCGTAGTATGAGTTTTCAACATTGACCACACACTATGAAATCTGTTTGGTTGTGGTTTGTGACACATGCCTACGTTGGTTTGTCACACTACATTGTTACCACGCCGTGTCATAATGTATCGAAGGTCTTTGTGCTTTCTTGTTGACAGCCAGTGTTCCCAATCCATTGTTAGCCCACTCAGACTATCTGTGACCCGTGTTGTGAGTTGTAAATGTCACGATGAGATCCGCGTGGTGCGGTCCCGACATTTTGTCTGATCGTCTCTGGTGGTTCACGTCTCCTGTTTTGAGTGAATCTGAGACTGAGCATGAGCTTTCTGGTCGCCTCACGCTATGTGAGCCGGAATTTAGAGACAGTCAGTTTGGGAAGGAAATAATGTCGTTTTGCGTTAGTTTTTCAACACGGACATGATCACAAGATTTACATAACTAGTCCTGAGCTTTCCAATGCACCAAACTGCGTACGATTCGATGAAGCGTGGCTCAAGGTATGCTTGTCGAAGCGCAGGTCTCACCCACCACAGAAGCCTGACGCTGCCACTCGCCGTGGCGCCTTCATTCACGTGCGAAGCGCCTTTCCCAATGCGCATGTCCCATTGCACATGGTGTGGGAATCCTCTGCACTGTTTCCATGCACCCTACCCACTTTTGGGTCGTGTTTGGTGATGGGGTGTGACGAGGTTCGAAACCTGTCCGCGGACCTGCAGTCAGAATTTTGACGAAGTCCCCGAGTAACAACACGTACTACTCAGTTTCAGACGCCGAGCCCGATTTTTGGCCAAGTCCCTCTGTAACAACCTGCACTACTGGATCCGGTGGATGATCCGCCGGATCAGGTGGATAAGCCAACAGACGCCTCGGTAGGCCTATCGGAGCATTTTGTCCAGATGGTATTTTGGTTAGTCTGTCCGGTCGATCACGACCCGATTTCGAGTCGGAGCCGGCTCCCGGAGCCGCTGCGCATACCCCAACTTTGGAAAGCCACATCTCCCTCGATACTGGTCCGATTCCGGCCAAACAACTTCCACCGGATTCAGCAACTCGTCAACTTTCAGGGGCTGATCTCCATTTGGGGATCCGAGCAAATGTCAAGTCGCCTGATCCGCCGGAGCGGAGATTCCATTTTCTGGCGGCTCGTCAGCGCCTCCCGGCGCCGAACTTGGGCATGCGGAGGGGCAAATTTTCAACATTCTCCCCCTTGCACCTTCCATGCCTGCTGCTCCTACTTGCTCTCACGCATCTTCCGCTGCGTCCTCCAACCCATCAGAGCTGGTCATCACAAGTCCGGCCACGCTCATCGCGTGCCGGTCTGCGGGTTGCGCTTTGGTCACGCAATCCGCAAGCATGCTGTGCGTGCTACAGTGCTACAGCACCACCTGCCCCTTCTCGACCACGTCCCATGTGTAGTGATAACGCACGTCGATGTGCTTCGTCCTCCTGTGCTACGTTGGGCAGTTGGTAAGCAAGATGGAGCCGGTGTTGTCCTCGTGCACCACCGTAGGCTCCAGCTGTCGCACGCCCAGCTCCTCAAGCAGCATGCGGAGCCACACCGCCTCCTTGACCGACTCGGCCAGCGTGATGTACTTAGCTTCCACTGTGGAGGTGGCGACGTAGTCCTACTTCCTGCTGCACCACGAGACTGGTGCACCAGCGAGGAAGAACACATAGCCGGATGTGGACTTCCGCTTGTCCACATTGCCAGCGTAGTCTGCATCCGTGTAGAAGACCAGACGCAAAGGGTCCGCCCGCCCTTTGCCCTCGAACCTCCGGCGCGCGTACCGCGTCGTCTGCAGGTAGCAAAGGATGCGCTTCACCGACTGCCAGTGTAGTGGCCCTGGGTCCGCCACGTACCTGCTCACTTGGCCCACCGCGTAGGCCAGATCCAGTCGAGTCGCCACCATGGCGTACACAAGGCTGTCCACCGCCGATTGGTAAGGCACCACTACCATATCCTCCCGCTCTTCTTTTGTTTGCGGCGCCATTGCCGCACTCAGTTCATAGGTCGTGGAGACAGGACTGTACACTAGTTTGCAGTCCTCCATGCCGTACCGCTTTAGCACCTCAGCCACGTATTTGGCCTGCCCCAACTCAAGCGTGCGCGCCCTCCGGTTCCGCGTAATGCTCACCCCGAGGTAGAACTCCAGCTCCCCCATGTCTGACACCTGGAACCTGCTGCTCAGCTGCGCTTTCATCTGCTGTAGGCTTGGCACGTTTGAAGAGCACAAGATCATATCGTCCACTTAGAGTGCAATAATCTGATGGAGCTTCTTGCTGTGGCGCACGTACACACTGTGATCGGCCTCACAGTGCTTGAAGCCGAGTTGTGCTATGAAGCTGTCCATCTGTTGGTACCAGCATCGGGGCGATTGTTTTAGCCCGTACAAGGACTTCCACAGCTTGCACACCTTGCCCTTTGGCGCCTCCACCCCCTCCGGCACCTCCATGTAGATGTCCTTGTCGATGATGCCGTTGAGGAAGGCCATCTTCACGTCCATTTGGTGGAGCTCCATGTCCCTCGCGGCTGCCACCGCAAGGATCGCCCGGATGTTTGTGAACTTGGCAACGGGAGCGAACGTCTCATCGTAGTGCTCGCCCTTGCACTGTGCGTACCCCTTCGCCATGAGCCGCGCCTTGTACTTGTCAACCACACCTTCCTTTGTGAACTTAGTCTTGAAGACCCAATTGGAGCTGATGACCTTGGTGTAATTTGGCCTGCCAACCAGCTGCCACGTGTCGTTTCCTGCAATGGACGCCAGCTTGGTATTTTTGGTACTCGGTCCGGTCGATTATCGACCGGATTTTGAGTCGCAGCCAGCTCATATAGCCGCTGCACATACCCCAACTTTGGAAAGCCATATCTCCATGGATACTCGTCCGATTCCGGCGAAACAACGTCCACCGGATTCAGCAACTTGTCAACTTTCAGGGGCAATCCTCCATTCTAAGATCCAAGCAAATGTCGAGTTGCCAGATCCGTCAGAGCGGAGTTTCCATTTTATGGCGGCTCCTTAGCGCCTCCCGGCGCCGCACTTGGACATGCGGAAGGGCAAATTTTCAACAATAAATGTTGACCACATGATGTGAAATTCTTTGTTCATGGTCAGTGACATATGCATACTTTGATTGGTCACTGTGCATTGTAGCCACACTGTGCCACTACATATTGATGTGCTTCGTCCTCCTGTGCTGCGTTGGGTAGTTGGTAAGCAAGATGGAGCCGGTGTTGTCCTCGTGCACCACCGTAGGCTCCATCTGTCGCACGCCCAACTCCTCAAGCAACCTGCGGAGCCACACCGCCTCCTTGACCGCCTCGGCCAGCGCGATGTACTCAGCTTCCACTGTGGAGGTGCCGACGTAGTCCTGCTTCCTGCTGCACCACGAGACTGCTGCACCAGCAAGGAAGAACACAAAGCCGGATGTGGACTTCCGCTTGTCCACATTGCCACCGTAGTCTGCATCCGTGTAGCTGACCAGACGCAAAGGGTCCGCCCGCCCTTTGCCCTCAAACCTCCGGCGCCCGTACCGCGTCGCCTGCAGGTAGCGGAGGATGTGCTTCACCGACTGCCAGTGTAGTGGCCCTGTGTCGGCCACGTTCTTGCTCACGTGGCCCACCGCGTAGGCCAATTCCAGTCAAGTCGCCACCATGGCGTACATAAGGCTGTCCAGCACCGATTGGTAAGGCACCCCTGCCATATCCTCCCGCTCTTCTTTTGTTTGTGGCGCCATTGCCACACTCAGTTCATATGTCGTGGAGACAGGACCGTACACTAGTTTGCAGTCCTCCATGCCGTACCGCTTCAGCACCTCGGCCACGTATTTGGCCTGCCCCAACTCAAGCGTGCACGCCCTCTGGTTCCGCGTAATGCTCACCCCGAGGTAGAACTCCAGCTCCCCCATGTCTGACATCTGGAACCTGCTGCTTAGCTGCGCTTTCATCTGCTGTAGGCTTGGCATGTTTGAAGAGCACAAGATCATATCGTCCACTTAGAGTGCAATAATCTGATGGAGCTTCTTGCTGTGGCGCACATACACACTCTGATCCGCCTCACAGCGCTTGAAGCCGAGTTGTGCTATGAAGCTGTCCATCTGTTGGTACCAGCATTGGGGCGATTGTTTTAGCCCATACAAGGACTTCCACAGCTTGCACACCTTGCCCTTTGGCGCCTCCACCCTCGCCGGCACCTCCATGTAGATGTCCTTGTTAATAATGTCGTTGAGGAAGGCCATCTTCATGTCCATTTGGAGGAGCTCCATGTCCCTCGCGGCTGCCACCGCGATGATCTCCCAGATGTTTGTGAACTTGGCAACGGGAGCAAACGTCTCATCGTAGTGCTCGCCCTTGCACTGTGCGTACCCCTTCGCCACGAGCGGCGCCTTGTACTTGTCAACCACACCTTCCTTTGTGAACTTAGTCTTGAAGACCCATTTGGAGCTGATGACCTTGGTGTCATTTGGCCTGCCAACCAGCTGCCACGTGTCGTTTTCTGCAATGGACGCCAACTCCGACTTGATGGCGGCATCCCAATGCTTTCCCTTGGGCTATGCAAGCGCCTCTTGCACGGTCGTCGGCTCTGTTGATGCAGCTAGTATGCACCGCGTCATGCCGATCCATTGACTGGTGCCTGTGTCGAAACGCTTCTCCGCTCTCCGCTGCCTCCCGCTGCGGCATGGCAGTCTTGGCGGCATCTCGTCGCTCTGCAGCGATCCTTCCGACTCAGCCCGCTCCGGTGAATCATTGGCCGGACGGCTTCGCGAGGATTTTCCAGCTCCAGTAAACCATCTACCAAACGGTCGGCGCGTCCGGAGGATTTTTAACCAACGCGCGATGCGAACTCCGCCGGGAGTGTGCGCTTCGGCACACACGGTGCCTCCTTTGACGGATCCTTCCACTGGATCTCCATCCTTGCTGCATCGTCGTTGGAGTCCTTCACGTCGGCTACTACACCTGCTGCACCGCCGCGCTCCGACGCCGCATCATCGACCTCCGCGTCCGCCGACTCTTCCTCGTATTCAAGGAGCTGGAACCACTCCCCCTGTTTTGAAGTGTTCCCGTTGCTCATGTCGTTGCTGCTGCTGCTGAAGCTCAGCTGCTCGTCAAACACGACATCACGGCTGTGGATGATCTCTTGAGTGCGCGAGTCCTAGAGCCGATACGCTTTTTGCGCGCTCTCATAGCCAAGGAACTAGCACGGCTTTGCCCGCGGTTCCAGGTTGCTGTTGCGTCGTTGCGCCGCCTACACCATCCCGTGCGCCTTGCACCCGAATACCTTCAGGTGTCCCACGTTTGGCTTGTGCCCACTCCAAACCTTCTGTGTCGTCTTGTAGCCGCTCTTGCCCTTCAGCACCGCTGTTGGGTGAGGTTGATGGTGTAGCTTGCTGTACGCTCAGCCTCCGCCCAAAAACCTCGCGGCAACCCCACATCCACAAGCATGGTCTGCACCATGTTGAGCAGCGTCTGGTTTGCCGGCTCCGCCACTCCACTGGACTGTACGGCATAGTGTGTTCCCACTTGATGCCCTGCTGCTTCATCCATCTGCTGCAGCCCATGTACTCTCTTCCATTGTCGCTACGTAGCGCTTTGACCTTCTAGCCAGTCTGCCTCTCCACCGCTGCGACATACTCCTTCAGCCGGTCGAGGATCTCGACTTTCCGCTTCATGAAGTACACGTAGAGCTTCCTGTTGCAGTCGTCAATGAAGGTGACAAAGTATTTTAAGCATCCGTTTGACGGTGTTTTGAACGGTCCGCACACGTCTCTGTGCACGACCTCCAGCAGGTCCTTTGCGCGAGCTGCGTTCCTGTTGAATGGCTTGTGCCGCGCCTTGCCAAAAATGCAAGGCTCGTATTTTTTGTGCGATGCTGCATCTACTGCAGCATTTGCATCGTCGATGACGAGGCCGCGCACCATGTCACGCTTTGCCATCTCCTTAACGGTTGCGAGCGCAAAATGCCCCAACCGTCGGTGCCAGAGCTCCAGATCAGCGCTTCCTCCCTTGGCCATGTTGACGACACACTCCTACGAATCTGTTGCGTCGGATGCCGCGGGGACCACCTTGGTCTCCACGATGTAGAGACCGCCCTCGCGCTTTGCCTCCAGCACAACCTCGCCGTCGCCATCGATGCGCACCACTGCGCCTTTCCTGCGGAAGAGCACCTCATACCCCTTGTCCATCAAGCGGCTGACACTCAAAATGTCAGCCAGGCCTGGGACGTGCTGCACATCACGAATTGTACACAGCTCCTTCTTACCGCCCACAACGACTTCCACATCCACGTCGCCTTGGCTGGCCGCCGGCTCGACTTTGTTGTTCGCGACCACCATTGACTTGGAGGACAACTCGTAGGTGACAAACCCCACCTTCTCAACTTGGGTGTGTTCCTCTGCCCCGAAATCCAGGCACCGCCTGTTGGCCTTCTTGAGGAAGTGGTTCTTGTTGCCGTTGAGGAGCGACCTGCCCTTGCTGTTTTTGCCGACAGTCTTCGCCTCCTCCGGGCACTCGCGGGCCTAATGCCCCTCCTTGCCACAACTGTGGCATGCACCTTTCTTGGTGCCCTTCTTGCCGCCGCCCTTTGCGCCACTTCCTCGGCCCCCACTCCCGCCACCATGCGTTTTGGCGACGAGGGCCGACGAGGAAGACGAGGACTCCCCGCAGCTCCGACGCTGCATGGTATCCACAATGTGCCACGACGTATTGAAGCTCCTTGTGCTTGCTATTTGATACTTGGTGTTCCAAAACCATTATGTCCCCCTGTGACCATTTGTGACTCGTATTATGAGTTGTCAACGTTGACCACACACAGCAGATTTATCTGGTCAAAGGCAGTACATATGCCTAGTGTGGCTGGTCATTGTGCATGATAGCCACACCGTGCTGGTAGTGACTGAAGGTCGTTGTACTTGCTAGTTGAGAACTGATACTCCCATAGCATTGTTTCCTCCCCTGACCATTTTTTACTCGTGTTATGGCTGGTCAACGTTGACCACCCATGTTGAAATTCTCTCGTCATGGTCAGTGACATATGCCTAGTTTGGTTGTTTGGTGTGCATGTTAGCTACACTGTTCCACTACGTATTGAAGTTCCTTGTCCTTTCCAGTGGATACACATGGTTCCCAAACCATTGTCTCTCCCTCCGACCATTTGTGACTCGTGTTGTGAGTTGTCAATGTTGACCACACATAGTGGACCTCGTCGGCCATAGTGAGTGACATATGCATCCTTTGGTTGGTCATTGTGCACGCTAGCCACGCCATGCCACTACTTGTTGAAAATCCTTCTACTTGCTAGTTGGTAACTAGTGTTCCCAACCCATGGTTTCCCCCACTGACCAGTTGTGACTCTTGTGATGAGTTTTCAACGTTGACCACACACTCTGAAATCCGTTTGGTCATGGGTTGTGTCACATGCCTACTTTGGTTTGTTACTATACATGGTTACCACGCCGTGCCATTACGTATCGAAGGTCTTGGTGCTTTCTTGTTGACAGCTAGTGTTCCCAAACCATTGTTAGCCCCCTCTGACTATCTGTGACCCGTGTTGTGAGTTGTAAATGTTGACCACATGAAGTGAGATTATTTGTTCATGGCCAGTGACATATGCATACTTTGGTTGGTCAGTGTGCATTGTAGCCACACTGTGCCACTACATATTGAAGGTATTTGTACTTGCTAGTTGATAACTGGTACTCACAAACCATTGTATTCCACGCTGACCATTCGTGACTCGTGTTATGGGTTGTCAAGATTTACCACACTTAGTCCCATTATTTGGTCGTGGTCAATGACATATGCCTACTTTGGTTGGTCATTGTGCATGGTATCCACACTGTGCCACAACGTATTAAAGCTCCTTGTGCTTCCTATTTGATACTTGGTGTTCCCAAACCATTGCTTCCCTCTCTGATCATTTGTGACTCGTTTTTTAGTTGTCAACGTTGACCACACACAGCGAATTTCTTTAGTCAAAGGCAGTACATATGCCTACTTTTGTAGGTCATTGTGCATGGTAGCCACACCGTGCTACTACTGATTGAAGGGCATTGTACTTGCTAGTTGAGAACTGATATTCCAGAACCATTGTTCCCCCCTCTGACCATTTGTGACTCGTGTTATGGTTGGTGAATGTTGACCACCCATATTGAAATTCTTCGGTCATGGTCAGTGACATATGCGTAGTTTGGTTTTTTTGTGTGCATAGTAGCCACACCGTGCCACTACGTATTGAAGTTCTTTGTCCTTTCTAGTCCATGCATAGGGTTCCCAAACCATTGTCTCCCCCTCTGATCACTTGTGACTCGTGTTATGAGTTGTCAATGTTGACCACGCATACTGGATTTATTCGGTCATAGTCAGTGACGTATTCATCCTTTGGTTGGTCACTGTGTACGCTAGCCAAACCGTGCCACTTCTTGTTTAAATTCTTCAAACTTACTGGTTGACAACTAGTGTTCCCAATCCATTGTTTCCCCCTCTCACCATTTGTGACTCGTGTTATGAGTTTTCAATATTGACCATACACTGTGAAATTCGTTTGGTCATGGTTAGTGACATATGCCTACTTTGGTTTGTTACTGTACATGGTTACCACGCCATGTCACTACATATTAAAGGTATTTGTGCTTTCTGGTTAATAGCTATTGTTCCCAACCCATTGTTACCCCCCTTTGACTATATGTGACTTGTGTTGTGAGTTGTCAACACTGACCACATGAAGTGAAATTGGTTGGTCATGGTCAATGACATATGCATACTTTGGTTGGTCACCGTGCATAGTAGCCACGTTGTGCCACTACATGTTGAAGTTATTCGTACTTGCTACTTGAAAACTAGTATTCACCAACCATTGTCTTCCACTCTGACCATTTGTGACTCGTGTTATGAGCTGTCAAAGATTATCACACTTATTGACATTATTTGGTCATGATCACTGACATATGCCTACTTTGGTTGGTCATCCTGCATGGTATCCACACCGTGCCACAACTTGTTGAAGGTCCTTGTGCTTGCTGGTTCATACCTGATGTTCCCAGACCATTGGTTCCTCCATTGTTCCCAAACCATTGTTACCCCCTCTGACTATCAGTGACTCGTGTTGTGAACTGTAAACGTTGACCACATCAAATGAAATTCTTTGGTCATGGTCACTGACATATGCATACTTTGGTTGCTCAATGTGCATTGTAGCCACACTGTGCCATTACATATTCAAGGTATTTGTACTTTGTAGTCAATAACTAGTATTCACAAAATATTATCTTCCACCCTGACCATTTGTGACTTGTGTTATGAGTTGTCAATGGTTACCACACTTAGTGCCATTATTTGGTCATGGTCAGTGACATATGCCTACTTTGGTTGGTCATCGTGCATGGTATCGACACCGTGCCACAGCGTATTGAAGCTCCTTGTGCTTGCTTTTTTATACTTGGTGTTCCCAAACCATTGTTTCCCCCTCTGACCATTTGTGACTCGTATTATGCGTTGTCAATGTTGACCACACACAGCATATGTCTTTGATCAAAGGCAGTACATATGTCTACTATGGTCGGTCATTGTGCATGGTAGCCACACCGTGCTACTGCTGATTGAAGGTCATTATAGTTGCTAGTTGAGAACTGATATTCCCATAGCATTGTTTCCTTCCTTGACCGTTTGTGACTCGTGTTATGGTTGGTCAACATTGACCACCCATATTGAAATTATCTGGTCATGGGCAGTGACATGTGCCTAGTTTGGTTGTTTTGTGAGCATAGTAGCCACACCGTGTAACTACGTATTGAAGTTCTTTGTGCTTTCTATTTGATACATAGGGTTCATAAACCATTGTCTCTCCCTCTGACCATTTCTGACTCGTGTTATGAGTTGTCAATGTTGACCACACATAGTGGACTTCTTCGGTCATAGTCAGTGACATATTCATCCTTTAGTTGGTCACTGTGCATGCTAGCCACACCGTGCCACTATTTGTCGAAAATCATTATACTTGCTATTTCATAACTAGTGTTTCCAATCCATTGTTTCCCCCCTGACCATTTGTGACTCGTGTTTTGCGTTTTCAACGTTGACCACACTCTGAAATCCTTTTGGTCATGGGTAATGACATATGCCTACTTTGGTTTGTCTTTGAACATGGTTACCACGTCGTGTCACTACGTATCGAAGGTCTTTGTGCTTTCTTGTTGATAGATAGTGTTCCCAAATCATTGTTCCCCCCTCTGAATATGTATGACTTGTATTGTGAGTTGTCAACATTGACCACATGAAGTGAAATTCTTTGTTCATGGTCAGTGACATATGCATACTTTGGTTGGAGACTTTGCATTGTAGCCACACTGTGCGACTACATATAGAAGGTATTTGTACTTTTAGTCAATAACTAGTATTGAGAAACCATTATCCTCCAGTCTGACCATTTGTGACTCGTGTTATGAGTTGTCAAAGTGTACCACACATGGTGACATTATTTGGTCATGGTCAGTGACATATGCCTACTTTGGTTGGTCATCGTGCATGGTATCCACGCCGTGCCAAAACTTATTGCAGCTCCTTGTGCTTGCTGGTTGATACTTGGTGTTCCCAAATCATTGTTTCCCCCTCTGACCATTTGTGACTCGTTTCATGAGTTGTCAATGTTGACCACACACAGCGGATTTGTTTGGTCAAAGGCAGTACACATGCCTACTTTGGTCGGTCATTGTGCATGGTAGCCACACCGTCCTACTACTGACTGAAGGTCGTTGTACTTACTCGTTGGTATCTAGTATTCCCAAACCATTATTTCCCTCTCTCACAATTCTTGACCCATATCATGGGTTGTGAACGTTGACCACACATAGTAAAATTATTTGGTCATGGTAAGTGGCACAGGCCTAATTAGGTTGGTCATTGTGCATGGTAGCCACACCGGTCCACTACTTATTTAAATTCTTTGTACTTGCTAGTCAATAAATAGCAAAGGGTTTCTCCCTTTGACACCAGGTCGGTTCTTGTTGACTTGTTACACGTAGGTGTCTTCACTCAAATACTCCCTCCCACCCCCCTATAGGGATGTTTGGTGGACGACCTGGAGGACAGATTTGCGACCGCATTATGACACCCCCCCTACCCCCCCCCCCCTCCTCCCACGGCTTAGGGTAGAAGGTAGAGTTGAGGTATCACAACACGGCCGCCCCCCCCCCCCTCCCCCCAGGTCGTGAGCCTATTCTATATTGCGCGTACAAGGATTCAAACCAGACCTACCGCTCCATAGGCCAACTCTATAAACACTAAGCCAGCGCACATGGTGTTCATATGACGTCCAAATGACATTATAAGGGTACCTATGGGTAAAGGGCATAAAATAAGGGGGTGTAAGATTAGAGGGTTGTTTTCAAAAGTATGAATGATAACAAAGTTGGTTTAATCATAAAAAGATTGACGCAGACGAAATTTCAAAATTTGAAACTTTGAGCTTGAATAATCTCTCAACCATTGCTCCGATTGACCAGCCGTAAGAATGAAAGTTGACTACACCCAGTGAAACTCTTCTTATGATATTCTGTGACACAAGCATAATTTGGTTGGTCACTGTGCATGGTAGCCACACCATGCCACTACTTATCAAAGGTCCTTGTACTTGCTATTTGATACCGAGTATTCCCAAACCATTGTTTCTCCCTCTGCCCATTTTTGACTTGTATTATGAGCTATGAACGTTGACCACACACACTAAGATTCTTTGGTCATGAGCACTGATGTATGCCTACTTGGATAGGTCATTGTACATGGTAGCCACACTGTGCCAAAACATACAAAAAATAGTTGTACTTGCTAGAAGATACATAATGTTCTGAAACCATGTTTTGCCCCTCTGACCACTTGTGAATCATGTTATGGGTTGCGAACGTTTACCACCCTTATTGAAATTCTTTGGTCATGGTTGGGGACATATGCCTAGTTTCGTTTGTCACTGTACGTGGTTACCACACCGTGTCACTACACATTGAAGGTCTTTGTGCTTTCTAGTTGATAGCTAGTGTTCCCAAACCATCGTTACCCCCTCTGACTATCAGTGACTCGTGTTGTGAGTTGTCAACGCTGACCATCTGAAGTGAAATTCCTTGTTCATGGTCAGTGACAAATGCATACTTTGGTTGGTCACTGTGCATTGTAGCCACATTGTGCCACTACATATTGAATGTATTTGTACTTGCTAGTCAATAAATAGTATTCACAACCATTATCTTCCATGCTGACCATTTGTGACTCGTGTTATGATTTGTCAAGGTTTACCACACTTAGTGCCATTATTTGGTCATCGTCAATGACAAATGCCTTCTTTGGTCGATCATCGTGCATGGTATACACACCGTGCCACAAGGTATTGAAGCTCCTTGTGCTTGCTATTTGATACTTGGTGTTCCCAAACCATTGTTTGCCCTCAGACCATTTGTGACTTGTAATATGAGTTGTCAATGTTGACCACACACAGCAGATTTCTTTGGTCAAAGGCAGTACATATGCCTACTTTGGTCGTCCATTGTGAATGGTAGCCCCACCAGACTTATACTGACTGAAGGTCGTTGTACTTGCCAGTTGATAACTGATATTCCAATAGAATTGTTTCCTCCCCTGACCGTTTTTTTCTCGTGTTATGGTTGGTCAACGTTGACCACTCATATTGAAATCCTCTCGTCATGGTCAGTAACATGTGCCAAGTCTGGTGATTTGGTGTGCATATTAGCCACACCGTGCCAGTACGTATTGAAGTTCCTTGTCCTTTCTATACAATACATAGGGTTCCCAAACCATTGTCTCTCCCTCTGACCATTTGTGACTTGTGTTATGAGTTGTCAATGTTGACCACACATAATGGACATCTTCGGTCATAGTCAGTGACACATGCATCCTTTCGTTGGTCACAGTGCACGCTAGC
The DNA here is from genome assembly GCA_023375785.1 of Penium margaritaceum. Classification (NCBI taxonomy): domain Eukaryota; kingdom Viridiplantae; phylum Streptophyta; class Zygnematophyceae; order Desmidiales; family Peniaceae; genus Penium; species Penium margaritaceum. The sequence goes on from SZWC01003193.1 coordinate 187,156, forward strand.
CACACCATGCCACTACTTGTTGAAAATATATCGACTTGCTAGTTGATAACTAGTGTTCCAAACCCATAGTTTCCCCAACTGACCATTTGTGACTCGTGTTATGAGTTTTCAACGTTGACCACACACTGTGAAATCCGTTTGGCCATTGTTTGTGACACATGTCTACTTTGGTTTGTCACTATACATGGTTACCATGCTGTGTTGTTACGTATCAAAGGTCTTTGTGCTTTCGTGTTGAGAGCTAGTGTTCCCAAACCATTGTTAGCCCCATCTGACTATCTGTGACCCATGTTGTGAGTTGCAAATGTTGACCACATGAAGTGAAATTCTTTGTTCATGGTCAGTGACACATGCTTACTTTGGTTGGTCACTGTGCATTGTAGCCACACTGTGCCTCTACATATTGAAGGTATTTGTACTTGCTAGTGGATAACTAGTATTCACAAACAATTCTCTTCCTTGACCATTTGTCACTCGTGTTATGAGTTGTCGAGGGTTACCACAGTGCCATTATTCAGTCATAATCAGTGACATATGCTTACTTTGGTTGGTCATCATGCATGGTATCCACAGTGTGCCACAACATATTGAAGCTCCTTGTGCTTGCTATTGGATACTCGGTGTTCCAAAATAATTGTTTCCCCCTCAGACCATTTGTGACTCGTATTATGAGTTGTCAACATTGACCACACACAGCGGATTTCTTTGGTCAAGGGCAGTACATATGCCTACTTTGGTCGGTCATTGTGCATGGTAGCCACAACGTGCTACTACCGACTGAAATTCGTTGTACTTGCTAGTTGAGAACTGATATCCCCATAGCATTTTTTCCTCCCCTGACCGTTTGTGACTCCTGTTATGGTTGGTCAAGGTTGACTACCCATACTGAACTTATCTGGTCATTGTCAGTGACATATGCCTATTTTGGTTGTTTGGTGTGCATAGTAGCCACACCGTGCCACTACGTATTGAATTTTTTTGTCCTTTCTAGTTGATACATATGGTTTCCCAAACCCATTGTCTCTCCCTCTGACCATTCGTGACTAGTGTTATGAGTTGTCAATGTTGACCCCACATAGTGGACTTCTTCGCTCATAGTCAGTGACATATGCATCCTTTGGTTGGCGGAGCACCCGGAATTGAAGCATGAAATTGTGCGTGCCCTCGTCCGCATGTGCAACGCGGGAACTCCCCTGTGCAGCATCACCATCTGTGAGAAGGTCCAGGCCATGCTCAACGACCGTGGAGTCCATGCAATGGACGGACGTGATGTGTCTGACCTGTTCAGTCAGAGCTGGTGCAGCAAGTTCGTGTCCGACGGACTGGCATGGACCTGGAGATGCGGCGCAATAGCTTCGCAGAAGCTGCCAGAGGACTGGGAGGCACGCGCCGAGTCGATGTTTAAGCGTGCCGCGTTCCTGATTGGTGTCAACCGCATCCACGACTACATGGTCGTGAATGCGGACCACACCGGAGTGCAGTTGGTCCCCGCCCCGCGCTACACGTACACCCCAAAAGGTTCGCAGGAGGTCCGTGCGTGCGGCAAGGAGGACAAGCGGTAGGTGACTGCAGTGATCGCATCTTCCCTCGATGGGGAGATGCTTCCCCTGCAAGTGATTTGGACGGGCAAGACAAACGCTTGCCATCCACGCGGCGAGCATAGCAAGCATGCGCTTTGCCACCTCGGGTGGCACTTCACGCACACGCCGAATCACTGGGCCAGCGTGGAGACCACCAAATAGTAGTTCCACATGATCTTGGAGCCATACTTCATCTCCAAGTGCAAGGATCATCGTCTTTTCCCCGACCATGCTTGACTCCTCCTCATCCTGGATGCATGGCGTCCCCATGCATCCGAATCTTTTCAGGCATGGGTAGGCGAGCGGTTTCCTTGGGTGGTGCTCTTGTACATTCCCGTAGCGTGTACCTAGAAGCTCCAGCCGGCGGACGTTGGGCTCTTGCGTCCGTTCAAGGCGGAAGTGTCCACCGCTTACAGTTCTTGGGTCGGCGAGCGGCTGTCCGAGAGCAACACCATTAACCTCGGCATGCGCCGCATCAAGGACGCTGCTGTAGGATGGATGGTGCGTGGATGGGGTCGAATGGCCGTAAACAGCAAGCTTGTCCGGAACGCATGGCGGCATAGCGGGTTCACCAAGGTTTTTGACCCGGCGTTTGCGTCCGCGGCATCCGCGGACTACTTGACTTTCATGACCGAACCAGAGATGCAGGGTTTCGAGGATGAGGACATTGTTGTTTAGTTCCGCTGTCTACTTTTTTTTAAATTGTATCTATCTTTGTGATCTCTCCATCTATTTGCTCTCACTCTTTCTCTCTCGCGCACGATGTTTGACCACATGACGTGCAAGTAACGGTGTTCAGAACTAGACAAAATCACCAAACATGAGCAAAACATCGAAAAATTAAGTCATACAACCGATCACAATGCCTAGAATAACCAACTTCCAAACACCGTAAGTGACATGACAATAATTATTAAATTGTATTTGTTTTAGCCCCCATAATTTTCACATTGTAGCCGAATGAAAAAAATCGTCGTTTTCGAATCATTATTTAATAACAAAATCATTAGGTAGTAGGGTAATAGTTTTCATCGTGTGTGCGCAGCAGTCCCAAGCCCGTGGTCCGTGGAATATCCGATAGCCTGAAGGTGACCTGTGTCCGGCCAATCACTAGTAGAAGTGAAGTGCATAATCCGCGAAGATCCGCGGAGAGTGACCGCCCGTGGAAAAATCAGGGACGCGGCAAAATTGGGGGTATCAGTGTCATGGTGCGGTGAGCGTGGAGAGTTCTTTGCTCCTTACCAGCAGAACTGCACGTGCCTTTCAGATCATTCATTGATGTCGGCGGCCAGCTTCGTGCATCAGGACATCGGACGACGTCAACAGCAACCATCGACGCGGCGCTTCCTGCCATGACGGGCCGCAACCTGCGCGAAGAGCAGGGATTCCTCATCAGTGCCGTCCCGCACGCCAGTCAGTTCCTCACCGGGCCCCGAGCTGCTCGTCCAGCACCGACGAGTAACCGAGTGGTTGGAGCAGCTGCACTGGCGCCGCATAATGGAGGCGCCGGGAGAACACGTGGAGGTGGAGAGTGTCCACAGCTCCGACAGCCATGGCTTGGTCCAGTATCAGCAGGGACAATAGGACCAGCAGAACGTGCCGCTTGGAGCACGGTGATTCTCCGATGCACCACCTTCACTAGAGGTATCCTCAGTTGGTGGAGAACTCGAGGCCTATCGCGGACTGGTGTATCGGCGTCGTGGCGGACAGCAGCAGCAGATTTCCGGCGAAATGGAGCTGCAGCC
>SZWC01003194.1:2500-14087 GCA_023375785.1 Penium margaritaceum
TATCTATATCTATATCTATATCTTTCTATATCTATATCTATATCTGTATTTCTTTATATATATATCTTTATCTTTATCTATACATGTTTACATCTATATTCATACCTAAACGTTTGTCTATGTGTATATCTTAATCTATGATTAGATATATATGTATGACAGAAGTTGGGAGAGCGGTCGGTTGATGGTTGACTTGATGAGGAAAATGAAAGAGCAAGGAGTCCTGAGGAGAAGGGACGAAGGGGCACCCTTAGCCAATTTGTGCTTTGTGGAGATGGGCTAGACGGATGGGATGTTGAGTCTATTGATATTGTCTACAGTGTCCCCTATTGAGGGGGAACATGTTTACATAGTGACTTTTATGGCCTTTCTTTTTTGGTTCCACATATGTGGAGAACCTTGGCCGTATGCACAATTCATATTTCATTGAATTGATTGACATCTATGTGTATATCGATGTTTGTATCTATCTATATATCTATGTATAGAGCAGGGGATGAGCAGAGCCTTGCTTTGCCAACACGCATCTGTATCTTGTACACCAAGGTATCTTAGGGGTAGTTTGGATAACACCACACAACCCTTTTAGTGGTCACAAAACGGTCAAGGAACCCAAATCGATGTTTGGTTAGCCAGAAAACCACACAAGAGATATTTTGGAGCAAGGTTTCTCATGGGCTTTGCTTGTGGCCACGTCGACTTCACAAATGCTTGCCCACTGACTCAACTATGACTTCAGAACAAGTTTACGCAATGAAATGAACTGCTCAACGCACGAATGCAAAATAATGGATGCGCATCCATGGAGAGTCAACTGAGAAACCATTATGGTGAGAAATGATTGCAAGCTCAATTGACCACACAACCACTCTTGGTCAACAGCGCTTTGTCATTTTGTGGCCGCCAAAACCCGAGTCGTGGGGGAAAAGTGGTGATATTCAATCTACCCCGTATTTAGTAGGTAACTTTGTTTTCCTTTGGCCATGTTTTCGAGAAAACATTGAAATCTGGCCGCGGCTCGGAATAGTCATCCATATTGGCCATGAAGTGTCACTCGCTCTCAGATTGGGCCATAATTGACTGCGCTTCGCAGCCTCCCTTACTGTTTTATCTGTATTCAAGCACGCGTCGGCTACTCCTTTAAAATGTCGCCATGAAGACGGCCAACAGAAAATGGATCTTGCAAGCAAGCAATATTTAAAAAAGAATCCCCATAACCGCTTGGTGAGCTTCAAAAGCCATTATAAATATTGACAGGTCCAAAATGGACATGAAAGGAAGAACATTAACCTTCGAGCACGCTCCAAGAAATAAAGAAGTAGAACCACAATGATAAATGAAATATTTTTACTATGGGGATTTCAAGTGACTTCAAGAACCTTAAACAATAGAATAGGTTATTGAAATCGAAATATAATTTCACTCCCTTCATGGGCTTAGAACACCTGCTAAACTAGTCTCCTTCATAAACGAAGTCATAATTGTTTCAATTAAATAAGAAAAGTTTGATTTCATATTATTTCATTTATTTCCCTGAGTCTAATGTATATGTTTCATGCCTTTTGGCTTTCATCATGAAAAAAATGTAATTAAACACCTTTGAAACAAAAAAAAACAGTATCATCAATACAAGTGCATTGTAATATCTTGATTCAAAATGAAAACATAACTTAATGAGAATGTTTTTTTCATCATCATTGGCGTCATATTTCAAACTATAAGCATATGGAGAACCAGAAGAAATGCTCAAAATCATGATCATGTAACATTTTCCGCAATTAAATGCTCATCAAGGGTTTTCATGGATTGTTTTTCACATTTTTTGTGCTTGTTATTGTTAACTAAATGTAATGATCTCTATTTACCATTATAACACGTGATTAGATGATCTTATGAAATCAAATATTCCTTTGATAAACAAAACCTGACCATAATCTGAACAAATGAAGATTTGCTAGCGATGTTTTTAATTATGTTGCAATTAACTAGTACAATAGACTTTCCTCAAGACCTAATGTCAACTTATTTGTACACTTCATTGAATCTTTATAATAAGAAGCCCTTGATTACCCATACATATTAAATCGTGGTAGAATCTATTGATTTCAGCACTCAATCATATTTGAATCTCAAAATCAAAAAGAGAAGATTGATTTCATAAGTTCATTATTTTGTTTTTATTAAAAAATCAATTTTGTTTTTAAAATATACAAATAAATTTACATTGGTTCCTAAATCTAGTTTTAATTCCGTTTTTTAGATATCGAATTTAATCCAATTTAGATGTTATGAGTAAGTATTTTACATCATAAAGTTCATATTGTTATTCTGAATAATCGAATTTGAACCTAAATATTGATTGATTTCCATTATTGTTTTTTTAAAACTATTTTTCTTCATTTCATAATCTTATGAAGGGAGAGTAATTACATGTCGCCTTGAACAACCTATTATATTAATAAAGATAGTTTAAGTCCTTTGAAATTCTCACAGTAGTTTCATTTTCCTTAGGATTGTCGTTCTACCTCGTTATTTCTTGGATTGTGTTAGAAGGTTAACATTTCTCCTTTCATGTCCATTTTCGGACCTATCAATATTAAGACTACTTTTTGGATTTCACCGAGTGGTTACGGGGCTTCTTTCGTCAATATCGCTCGCTCACTCGATCCTTTTTTTGTCGGCCGTCTTCATGGCCACATTTGAAAGGATGAGCCGACGCGCGCTTGAATATGGCTAGAACAGTAAGGGGAGCTGCGAGGCGCAGTCAATTATGGCCAAATATGGTAGCGAGCGACACTTTATGGCCAATGTGGATGACGACTCCGAGCCACGGCCAGTTTCCGGCGGTGAGTGCGGTGTCGCAGTTGACCGCATCCGGTGTTCGGAGCCCGCCTCCGAGAGAGACCCCTCGGCGGGTATCGTATTCGATACGGTGCGCATCGAGAGGGGGAAGCCATCCCCGCGTGGCGTGTTCGGAACGCCTCATGGGGGTTCGCGCAAAACACACCCCTAGCGCCGACGTGAACTCCACGCCGGCGCTCACTCGCGCGCTCGCTCCGCCTCCTCCCCCTCGCATCGGCGCCGACGGGGTCGAGCCAGACCTCCCGACGCATTTCCAAAAAATGGAAAATGCGACGAGTGGCCCCAAATCCCAGGTGAGACCCCGAGTATGCCAGAAAAATAGGGCACCTCGTTACACTAAATAAGTATCGCCCTAGGCTCTGAAGCGCCGATTTCATGAAGTTTGATTTTCTATTTGGCCTCTCCTTGGCAAATGTCTTTGTTCTGCCCATCAAGCAACAATCCATCGCATACTATTTTTCAGTGGTCTAAGTAAAGGTTTCTTTTATGAGGTTTCTGGAGTGAGAAAAGGTTCCCTACTTTTGCTGCAGGGAACATCCAGCCGCAAATGTTCCGCGTTTGGAATTGAGACTGAAGTCATACGGTTTGCTACGTTCAAGCTTCATAACGGACGTCATGGAGCGCTGCGCCTTCGGCAACTCTTAATGTCTAAAGCAAAGATGAGTGAACCGATGAGACGAAGTGTTTCGAAAAAGAAATAGAAAATCACATCGATGAACTGAGAAGAAAATTCCGAGAGTAGGGGTTGCTGTAAATTGCAAGAGGCATGAGGAAGTACTACGTAATCGAATCTACGAAATTCTGATGCTTCCCTTGTCCGACTGTTTCGTTTTGCCGCATGAACGAACTTCTGTATCCTACTGAGGCCAGATGTATCGAACACAAGTTCCGGTGTAGACAAGGGCACACCTGACCGATGATGGCAGACAGATGGTGAAACACTTCCTGAACTTTTCTTCTGAGGCTACAACGTTCCTTCCCTATGCCATATTCTAGGTTCAAGGGGGAAAGACTGGAGACAGGTAAAGGGTGAGGTCTCACAACCTGAGGTGGTCGTTAAAACTGTGAAAACCTGAACAATTCATGTTTCGGACGGCCATCGGCTGATGACTCTCTCCCTGAAATCCCACTAGCGGAGCCCACCGGAGCCCACCCACCCCATGGGGTGGGTGGGCTCCGATGGGCTCCGATGGGCTCCAGCCCACAGGGGAGCCCACCGGAGCCAACCCCAGTCGGTGGACAAGGGCGGACTGGGCGGGAATCGACGGAGGCATCGCCGTGAATCGACGTACGGACGTTTCGATCCCAACCGTTGGTACAGGAACTTTTCGTAAAAAGTACTCAATTTTAAGGTTTGAACGACCACCTCAGGGTGGTGAGACCGCACCCAAAGACAGGAAACGTGCTTGTACGACATGGACACCAACACCCTTTCCTCCTCCAGCGTAGCTTGCAAGTTCAGGTACCGACCTGCCGCAGTTCCCCGTGGCGTGTCGCGCCGTGCCGCTTTGTTCACGCTTGCACGCCGTCGTCTGCCATTTGAAGCATTAACAAATTTTTCGTGGGTCGCCTGAAAGCTTTCGTCTCTGCACTTCCTCTCCGCCCCTTCCAGCTACCTCAATCATTTTGGAGCAGTGGATCTTACCCTCGCCTTCGTGGATCTGGAGCGTTGTTCCCGTTGAACTTGCTGTCCCCGGCTGCAGTCCAGAGTGAGCAAGTGAGCCATTGTGAGTGCTTTGTCACTATCGCATCAAACCCTAGACCGTAGAGGGGCAGGGACACTGCATGGTGGCCTCTTCTGGTCTCTGTTGCTTTTCTTGCATCGTCCTCTGCTCGCGTTCAACACTCTCCTCGTTCATACGTACTAGGTCCTCCAGCCCTCGTAATGGACAAAAAGATTTGCAGATCACACCGGGGCAGGGTTGCCAGACTTGACTTAGATGAATTTCTTTCTACAAGTCTTTGACAGGGTTGGCACACCGACCATCCGTGCAGAAGACCCTCAACACCCCCCCCCCCCCCCCCCCCCCCCCCCCCGGGTTCATGCCGGCCTCTGCTGGCCTCTGTCATTGTTACCGCCGAGACCCGTTTGACTCCCCCTATGGGTTTTGTCCCTTCCGTCGTCATTGTCTGCATTGCTTGTGTTGTTGCAGCTGGAATCCGTCCAAGCGCTTCCACGCAAATGGGTCCGCACGCCCTCCTCACGAGCCATCCTGCAGCTCACGCGCCCATGCGGTCCCGGCCTGGCCTCGTCCTACCCTTGCTGCTGCCGTTACTGTCCCTGTCGCTGCTGATTCTGTTCTGTGGGGCCCTTGCGGATAGCTGCATCGGACCTAATGGCTGTCCCACTTGGGAAGTCAGCGGAGTTCTGCACGCGCAGGACCAGCTATATGAAGACGGTTCACATAATGGTGCCAGTTGTCGCACGTTATGCGCAAGTTTTGCGTATTATGGCTACAGTCTTGGTGCATGCTCTTGTTATTCAGAGATGGACGCATGTGAGGTAACGACCGGTGATGTAGGCCCTAGCCGTGTCGGGCCAGTCAATCCACCCGGCTCTCCACCCAGCTCTCCTCCACCCAGGTCTCCACCACCCAGCTCTCCGCCACCCAGCTCTCCTCCACCCAGCTCTCCTCCACCCAGCTCTCCTCCACCCAGCTCTCCTCCACCCAGCTCTCCTCCACCCAGCTCTCCTCCACCCAGCTCTCCTCCATCCAGCTCTCCTCCAGTATCGACCCCACCCAGCAACCTTGTCGTGTGTGCTAAGGGAGTTGTCAAGAAACCCCGGACACGATGCCCTGTTCCTTGGAGCGAGTGGAGGCTGGTTCCAGCTTGCCGAGGACTATACCTTTGCGTCTGTACAAAGCACCAGTACGGATGGGCTCACCGGTCTAGCAGAGGAGAGCTCTTGCGCTGTAGCAACCGTCGTGGCAATGTTCCCTTCTGAGATGCATTTGCAGTACAGTAACTGCACACATCTCCCGGCACACTGGCACTCTTTGCCAGAGAGGAGAGGAGTGGTAGGCAAATAAGGACTGCTCGAGTCACTGGGGAAACTAGATCCATCACAACTAGAATGTGCCGAGAGTCTTGTCGTATTGGTTACAACAGGAGGGGAGTTGGAGAGGTGGAGGGGAGAGGGGATAGGAGCCGAGACTCTGTGGACTGAGGAGACTAATTCTCTAGCCATGCTTCGAAGTCTTCTCAACAAAGTTCCTCCATTGTCTGCAAGCAACGAGGTCTAATGTGGTCATTGACAGGAAGTAAGGGGTTCCAACATGATGTGAAGTCACCCAGCATGATTTTACCTTGTAGAACCCGTCCTGATGTCGCCCCATCCTGTAATCAACCGAACTACCACTGAACAGTAGAACCTGCAGCTAGAGACAATCACGCTGAACGTTGTGCCAGTATCAACAGTTCATCACTTTGCTGATGCTGTTGATGCTCTCTGCAACTTCGCTGTATCTGGTTTCTACCATTGGGAAAGTGAGATCTGGCTTGGGTAACTACTATGTGCCCAGTTTATTGTTGAATTGGGTACAGCACATGGGAGCTCTGGAGGAAGGAGGGGGCGGGGGGAGAGAGAGGGAGGGAGGGAAGGAGGGAGGGAGGATGGGAGAGAGAAACTAAGACTGTATGTACTGGGTAGAGTGGTTATCTAGCCATGCCTCTCTAAGTCTTCTTTGGTAGACATGTGAACATTGTTACTCCATTCGACGTAACGAGCAATAATGTGGTCACTGACGGAAACTGAAGAGTTCCAACATCACCTGACCACACCTCGCATGTCTAGTCTTCTCACCCACTCTTGATTTCTTGAAATTGTGTGCACCTTATCCACTGCGCAGCTGCCTAGCTGCACATGCAGACATGGCAAGATCTGCTCTATGAAGTATGTTCCCTTGGCCTGTCCTGGGATGGGCCAGGAATGCACTGCCCATGATGGGTATGTGGCCTGGGAATCATCATAGGAATCGCACCTTTGTGGCCTAGTTGGAAAAGGCACCGGAGATTGAAAGAATACGTTAGAGGCTATAACTTTGCAACGGTTGCAGTTTTCTTTGTGGCCCAAACTGGGACAGGAAGCTTCTAGGAATTACACTAGAACCTACCTTGAGGATGATACTTGGCGGTCTAAGTACGCGCCAAGTAGGACTGTAGGTTGACGTTGGCTCCAGCGGAGCCACTGTAGAGAGAAACATTAGCAAAGCTCTGGAAGTATAAATGCCTCTACCCTCCATGTATCCATTTATAGTTCTTGCCTTTGAGACATCTCACAGAGTGTCCAACCAAAGGTGGACACTAAAGACCAACATGCGGACTTCGTGAGGTTGCAAACCACACAAACCTCAAGTATGGATCTCTCGCTCGAGGGTGATATGTTATCTTTGTTGCAATACCAAGAGCGATTGTCGGCTTCCCCTGTCGAGACCCGTTATCTAGATCTTTGCTATCCGGCGCATTGACAAGGAGTTATGGGCCCACACTTTAGGTTCTAAGGCACGCTTCCAAGACCGACTAGCGCGTGGTCTCAAAGGGCACACAGGTACAATAGGGACACGGACATCGGACGGCTCCATCTGCTCCATCGGGTCCATCGGTTTCTTCAGGTAGGGTGCACGTACGCGGCGGACTAGGGGACAAGGAACAGCTCTGTCCATGTTGGACAAGACCCTCGAGCTCAAACGGGATTAGGCTTTACCCCTTTTTAGAAGGTGGTACAACCCCGAGTCCGTTCTCTCACGACGGCACCATCGCGATCATCGGCAGGAGTAGTATTCAACGGAACCAACTGCACCTTTGACAACGGTCGCAATCAGCAGCCTCATTAGTCTCATTGCTCTCAACAAAGCAGAGTAGCACGGAAGCAAAGAAGACGAGCAACCGCAGCAAATGGCGGATCCGACTCAAGCCTGCCTTGAGGCGGGTACGTCCAGATTCACGGGGACAAGTTTTCCCTTGTGGAAATGGCAGTTTGAGATTTTCATGAACGTGCGTGGCTGCCTCTAAATCCTAAAAGGGGCCGAGACAGCACCCCCCGATGCGTCAGTGACCACGCATGCGGCTGACCTTGTCGCAAGGATGATGAAGAACAACATGGCTCTCGCCATACTTGTGACCTCCATCAACGAGACTCAACACTCCCACATCACAAGATGCACGTTGGCTACAGAGGCGTGCGTAAAACTCTCACGCATGCATCAATCAAACGCCCTAGCAAACTGACTCTTCATCTTCCAAAGGTTGATCTCGATGAGGGTGAGCGAAAGAGAATCGATACCTACATTTTTGCAGTCGTTTGACAACATATTGCGAGAGGTTGAACAAATGGAATGGAATCTTGAATCCAACGTGTGTGCCATGATCATTCTGATGGTGCTGTCGGAAAGCTGGGGGTCCTTGATCACCGTGCTTGGCGGATGGAAGGAGGCAGATCTGACATATGAGGCTGTTGCCGAACACGTCCACAACGAGTCCGTGCAACATAGTGGTAGTAAGACAAACATCTCTGCTTATGCCTCTGGCTTCGGTGGAAAAGGTGCAAGCTTTCGCTCCAGTCAAGGCAACAGCGGAAGCAAAGGCGATGGAGGGAAAGGCAATGGTGGCGGGGAGAGTTCCAAGAAGCCCGGCAATTGTGAGAACTGTGGCAAGGCTCGGCACTGAGGGAGGGACTGTCGTAGTCCCTAGAAAGAAGGTGAGAAAAAAGGTGGGAAGGAGAAGATGGAGCTCACCAACATGATGGCTGAAGGGTTTCCCATGAAGGGGCATCCCTCCCTAGGCTCGTTGCATTCGCCCTTGACTTGGTCACTAACCACCACTCATCAAAAGAGAAGGGTGGATTTGTCTCCATGGCCAAATATGTCATGCGCACCAAGTGTGCAAATGACGGTGTCATCCAAGCCACGGGCGAGGGGGACAAGGTGATCTCGTTCAACATGAACAGTGTGGAGAAGGCGGTCAACCTTCAAAAGGTGGTGTAGATGCCCTTCTTCAAAGCCAACTTGCTGTCAGTCGCACAAATCACCGACAACATGACGGTGGTGTTCACCAACAAGGAAGTCGTGGCCCTAAGAAATTAGGACATCAAAACTTTGTACACCAAAGACGACCTCATGCTTCAACGTCCAAGAGTTGACGGCCTCTACGTGCTTCAAACCAAGGTCACCAAAATGCTGGATGAGGGACTGGCATGTGCCACCAAGACAATAGCACCAAAGCCAAAGGATGCACCACCAGCGACCGCTGTGGCTGCCACATCAACCAAGGACACCGATGCTGAGTTGTGGCACTGACAATTTGGCCACGTGGCCAAAATCACAGTGCAAAAGATGCAGGAGCAAGAGGTTGTGTGCGGAATGGAAGGGTGCACCATGAAACATGGAGAAGCGTGTTCGTTGTGTGAACCATGCCTCCAAGCAAAGGCAACAAGGAACCCGATTGGGAGAGGAGGTCACCGAGCCAAGAATGTCTTGGAGCTGATCCATAGTGACGCGTGCGGACTCCTTCGCACGACGTCTAAAGGAGGAAGCAAATACTTCCTGACCTTCATCGATGACCACAACCGCAAGTTGTGGATGTACTTCCTCAAGACAAAGGGAGAGGTGAAGGAGAAGCTCCTCGAGTTCGTCCCCATGGTAGAGCGGAAAACGTCCAAGAAGGTGAAGACACTCCGAAGTAACAATGGGGGTGAGTAAGAGGCATGCAAGCCTTGGTTCAAGCATCATGCGATCAACCATGAGCAAACCACCCCTTACAACCCCCAAAGCAATTGCATGGCCGAGAGGATGAACTACACCCTCCGCAGCTGCCATTTGCACATGATTATCCCCCATGTACACCCGAAGAGGCTCGATGCCCGTGTAGACGATGAACCACTCCCGGTGACACGTCATGTTCCACTTGGCACCCAAGTAGATGATAGAAAGCAAGGCGGTGTTGTCAGGGATGTGCAAGACCCGGATGGTTGTCACGCATCCACTCTCCCAATCTATTGTGTTCGTGGAAGCGTCAGCCTGTTTTCCAGCTCCCACTCCGGCTGTGAGGTTTGCCTTCTTCTTTTGGCATCCGCATGCCCAATGGCCTGGCTTCTTGCAGTAGTGGCAAATCCCCTTCTTCTTCCCTCCTCCGCCATTGCTCGTGGTTGGTGCAGCACCGCCGCCACGACCAGAGTTGGTGATAAGAGCGACGTCCCGTCTGCCTCATCCCTCCTCTCCCTTGTGCCGCTCCTCCTCAAACAGCAGGCTCTCCTCCATATCATTGAGAGGCATCTTGTTGCCACGGTGGTCCAGGGCAGCAATGAGAGGAGTGTAGCTGCTAGGAAGGCCAGAGAGGATGGTAAGCATGAGCACACGTTCATTGACAGGGTCCTCAATAGCAAAAAGCTGGTCGGCAAGAGACTCCACCATGTTCATGTAGTGAATCTTGGGTCCGGACTCATCCATCTTCATTGTGTTCAAGCAATGACACAGTTGCATGTTCATGAGGATTGACTTGGATACATAAGTAGACTCAAACTTCTTCCAAACCTCGTTTGGAGTGATGATGCCACAAACGAGGAGTTGCTACCATTCGGCAAGGTAGAGGTAGATGGTGGTGAGGGCACTGTCACGCTTCTTGGAGTGGATACGCGCTTCACCAGGTGAGAGAGAGGACTGAGCTGGTTCCTCCTCACTCACATAGCTCCAGAGTCCCTTCTCCATCAGCACCATCTTTATGTTGTTGCTCCAGTTGAAGAAGTTCTTGCCTTCGAACTTGGCGACGTTGACGCTCGCCACCACTGAAGCGGATGTCGCCATGGTAGTGCAATGTTCAGCCCCCAAACGCTGACGGGGATGTCACCATGACAAGGCTTTGCCTCATCCTTGAGGCTTTGCCTCAAGGATGAGGCAAAGCCTTGTCATGGGTCTGATACCACTGATGGAAACTTGGTCAGCCCTCAGGGAGGTGATCAGGCTCACCAAGAACCGTCTAGGCAGGACCAACTGTTTGTGAGAGGGTGTTGTAGGTTGCACAGACAGAAATTACGGAAGCAATGGTAGGTTTGCAGAGAATGCGAATGTTTGAATCAACTCTCGAGTGAGAAATTGTTTTATAATAACTTTATAAAAGCCCTTATTTGTCTGATTTTGCCTAGGGAGCACTCAGATACACTTTGTCAAAGTCTATCCTCTAGCATACTCTCCTAGCCTAGCGGGATTAGCGGCAGTCACCTTGTCACACATGAGAATAATGTCTCAAAGCACTTGGACGACCTAGCAATCGTGGTCTGCACCGTCCATGAAGTCTCTTAAAGGTCCTCCAACCGGAGTTTCTCCTTGAAGGCCGCTCTCAGCCATCCTGGCCAATAATCTTGCCCCAACTTGATTTCAAGGTGCTGAGGTTGTCACTCGAACCCGCCCCATGATCTCCAAACTCTGGAAATCCGTATCTCACTCAAACAAAATCCCAATTGAGTTCCATAAAGTTTGTTGGAACCTGTAAAACATCCTCTATGCAATTATTGTGCCAGATGATTTCTATCGAGCAACCTATTTCTTGTCACTTTCTTGCACTCTCATATCCATCAACGCACGCATGCACACACGCATGCACGCGCACGCACACACACACACACACACACACAAACACACACACACACACACACACACACACACACACACACGCACACACACACACACACACACACACACACATGCACATACGCACACACGCACACATGCGC
>SZWC01003194.1:17969-33666 GCA_023375785.1 Penium margaritaceum
TTTGTGAGCCGCCGGGAGCGGTGGGTGGGGGAGGCTGGGGTGTTGGCAATGCGCCATTGCACCTACGACAGGCCCGTTCCATGCGGCTCCAGCACGGGCTGCTGTCTTCAGGATCAGAGAAGATGCTTGGCCACATCCACATGGGGGAGATCCCTGTGGCTGCATGCAACGCCAAGAGGGGTCACGGACAGGACCTTTCTCTTGGCTGAGGACTTCCGCCTTCACGCACAGCTCTGGTTGGATCTCCCCTTGGGCCACCTGGAGCAGGTGGGGCTGGACGGAGTTAGAGCCGACAGCAGTAACGCGGAAGGAACGGGAGGGGGGGGGGTGTGGCGCGTCCACAACACCAACTGCGACGAGCTTGCGGACATCTTTCGGGAGCACAGCCTCACCTTCCACATTGAGCCTGTGCAGGTACTGCCTGCTTCCCAGTGGCCGGTGCTTCCTACGTCCGGATCTCGTCTTGGTGGACCACACATTTGGCAGTACCTGGGTCCTAGATGTCACCACCATGGATGCGCAGGGACTGCAGGCCACCCGGATGGGGATTTCCGTGCGGGTGGTCGAGCGGGACAAGGAGACCCTGTACGCGACGGTGCCGCGCATTGGGAACTACCTCTACCCGCTGGTGTGGGAGCCCCTGGCTGGCTGGGGAAACGAGTTCTGGACCTTCCTGCGCCTGCTGACACAGCACTGCCTCTCCCGAAAACCTCGCCAGTGTTCTGTGGAGGCCTTTAAGCACTAAGACCAGCGGGTGGTGGCAGACCTGGCTCAGCGCGCCTCTCTCCCCAGTGTCCGAGCCTGGTGTGCTGCCATTTTCTGCTACACCGTCGCCCACTCCCGGTCCCGAGCCCCCTACCTGGCGGAGGTCGCGCCGGTCACTCAGCGCACATGTGCCGCATACCCTGGCGCTGCATGAATTGTGTGAGGCTGTGCCCGCACTTCTTGGCAAGTAGCTTGCATGCCCACCATATTGTGCCATTGGTGGTGGCTTTTATGCCACATGGATGTGCCGGTCCGTGGCGGATTTCCAGGCTTCATTTTTGCATAAAGTCTGTTGCAACCAGAAACCCACACACACAAAAAAGATGACGTTTTGCAAAACATTTAAGTTTTTTTTTATTGCCTTAAAAAATCTGGGGCTGGGACATGTGCTCAAGAATCCAATGCACATGTCAATGTGGGTTCAGGCCTCAAGGAGGGAGTGGCACAGAGGCGTGGGGTTGAGGAGGGTGAGAGGCAGAGAGGGGGGATGGCTACTGTACTGGA
Organism: Penium margaritaceum; assembly: GCA_023375785.1. Lineage (NCBI taxonomy): Eukaryota > Viridiplantae > Streptophyta > Zygnematophyceae > Desmidiales > Peniaceae > Penium > Penium margaritaceum. The sequence goes on from SZWC01003194.1 coordinate 19,239, forward strand.
TTTGGGGAGGAAGAACGGGTACAAAAAGGAAATGAAGGGTGATATGGATAGATAGGGCTGTAGGAAGTTAGAGCATGCAATGGAAAGGACAGTTACAGATGGATTGGATGGGAGGGATGTCCATGAGGAAAGGGGGATGATTGAGGGGAAGAGATGACAGAGGCCAAGTACATTCTGGTGATACAAAACATCCATGAAGCTGACAGAGAAGATGTTTCCAAGAGAGGTGTTAACACAGAAGGTCGTGTGGATTGAATTGGAAAATTGGTGCTAAACAGGAGTAGTTTGTGATGTGCAACATCCTTTCAGCCATGGCTTGGCATGACATTCCATGCCATTCCATAACATGCTACGTATTTCCATGCCTTAGCTTTCCATGCCCTGTCTTTCCATGTAATGCCCATATCATGCCATGTCTTTGCATGCCATGCCTTTCCATTCCATGTCTTTCCATGCTATGCCACACAATGTATTTGCTTCCAATGCTGCTGAAATGGTAACCAACTGTCCTGAGATCTTCCCACTGCAACCCAGTCTCATGCTGCTTTGTTCATGTTGAAAACGTGCCCCTCCGCATGCCCCAGTGCGGCGCCGGGAGGCGCCAACGAGCCGCCAGAAAGTGGAAACTCCGTGCCGGAGGATCTGGCAACTCAATGATTGCTGGGATTCTAAAATAGATGATTGCCCCGTAAAACTGACGAGTCGTTGAATCCGGTGAAGGTTGTTTCACCGGAATCAGACAAAGTATCAAGGGAGCTATGGCCTTCCAAAGTTGGGGTGTGCGCAGCGGTTCTGGGAGCTGGCTGCGACTCGAAATCCGGTGGATAATTGACCGGATTGAGTAACAAAAAAACCATGTAGAGAAACTGCTCCGGAAGGCCTGCTGAGGCGTCCGGTGGATAATCCACCTGATCAGGTGGATCAACCACCGGATCCTGTAGTGCAGGTTGTTACAGAGGGACTTAGCCAAAATCATGGCTCGGCGTCCGAAACTCAGTAGTATGTTTTGTTACTCGGGGACACTCAAAATCCTGACAGCAGGTCCACGGACAGGTTTCAAACGTCCTCACACCCCATCACCAAACACGACTCAAAAGTGGGCAAGGTGCGTGGAAACAGCACAAGGGATCTCTACAGCATGTGCAATGGGATCTGCGCCTTGGGAAAGGCGCTTCGCACGTGAAGGAAGGCGCCATGGCGAGTGGCAGCATCAGGCTTCTGTGGTGGGTGAGACCTGTGCTTCGACAAGCGAAACTTGGGCAACACTGAGCCAAATCATGTGTGTTTTGGTGCGTTGGAAAACTCATGACTAGCCCTATAATTGTTTCGATCATCTCTATGCTAATGAACTAATGCAAAATCGCATTATTCCCTTTGCAAAAGTGACTTTCTCTAAATGCCTGCTCACATAGTGTGAGGCAACCAGAAAGCTCACGCTCAGTCTCACATTCACCCAAAAGGGAAGACGCGAACCACTAGAGACGATCAGACCAATGTCGGAACTGCACCACGTGGATTCCTCCTGACAAAGGGTTATGGGCGCATGGGTCTGATAGCCTCCAATATTCACGCGGCCCAGGCTTTGGGCTCTGGAGGTGGCAGTTTGAGCTGCACCTCTCTCATAAGGGGCTGCTGGATGTCATGTTGGGAAAGGAGGTGCTCGTAGAGGCGACTGCTGCCGACGAGGAGAAGCAGGCCTTTGAAAAGATGAAAACAGAGGCGCTCATGCTCCTGGTGTCTAGGATAGTCGAGTCGCAGTGGGGCTACTTCCAAGGCTGTAAGCTGACAGCCAAATCTTGGTAAAAACTGTGCGCCATCCACGAATCTAAGTCACTCGCAAACAAAATCTTCGCGATGAAACGGCTCCTCACAGTGAGAATCAAGGAGGGAGATGATGTCATCTCTGCCATGCAGCAGATCAAGTCGTTCTCCTCCCAATGCAATGACATGGGGTGGAAGATAGACACGCAGCTGAAAGCGATGGCCCTCCTCATGGCCCTACCTGACACTTGGGGCCCAATCATCACCGTCCTCAGAGGATGGACAAAGGACAAGCTCACCTATAGCGCGGTTGCGGAGTACATCCGCAACGAGGCGCAACGATGGAGCTGCGGGGAGTTCTCGTCTTCCTCATCAGTCATTGTCACCAAAACACGTGGTGGTGGAAGCGGGGGTAGAAGAAGTGGTGGAAAGGGCACCGGCAAGAAGGGGGCCAAGAAAGGTGCAAGGAGGGCCATTGGGCCCGTGAGTTCCCGGAGGAGGAGCAGACCAACGACAACAACAACAAGGGCATGTCGCTCCTCAACAGTAACAAGAACCACTTCTTCAAGAAGGCCAGCAGGCAGTGCCTGGATTCTGGGGCCGAGGAGCACACCCAAGTCAAGAAGGTGGGGTTCGTCACCTACGAGAAGTCCTCCAAGGCAATGGTGGTCGTGAACAACAAAGTCAAGCCGACGGCTATCCAAGGCGACGTAGAGGTGGAAGTCGTGGTGGGCGGTAAGAAGGACCTGTGCACAGTTCATGATGTGCAACATGTCCCCGGCCCGGCTGACATCCTAAGTGTCAGCCGCTTGACGGACAAGGGATATGAGGTGCTCTTCCGCAGGAAAGGCGCAGTGGTGCGCATCGACGATGACGACGAGGTCGTGTTGGAGGCGAAGCGCGAGGGCGGTCGCTATATAGTGGAGACCAAGGTGGTCCCCGAGGCATCGGACGCAGGAGACTTGCAAGAGCGCGTCATCGACATGGCCAAGGAAGGAAGCTCTGATATGGAGCTCTGGCACCAACGGTTGGGGCACGCGGCGCCCGCAACCGTTAAGGAGATGGCGAAGCGCGACATGGTGCACAGCCTCATCATTGACGGTGCAAACGCGGCAGCAGATGCAGCATCATACAAGAAGATCAAGCCTTGCACTTTGGACAAGGCGCGGCGCAAGCCGTTTAATGAGATCGAGGCTCGCGCAAAGGACCTGCTTGAGGTCATGCATAGCAACGTGTGTGGACCATTTAAAGCACCGTCAAACAGCGGTTTGAGATACTTTGTCACCTTCATTGATGACTGCAGCAGAAAGCACTACGTGTACTTCATGAAGCAGAAAGACGAGGTCTAGGACCAGCTGAAGGAGTACGTCACAGCAGTGGAGAGGCAGACTCGCCGGAAGGTCAAAGCGCTACGAAGCGACAATGGCAGAGAGTAAGTGGGCTGCAGCGAATTGATGAAGCAACAGGGCGTCAAGTGGGAACCCACTACGCCATACTTGCCATAGTCAAACGGAGTGGTGGAGCAGGCAAACAAAACAATGCTCAACATGGTGCGGACCATGCTTGTCGATGCGGGGTTGCCGCAAGGGTTCTGGACGAAGGCTGTGCGTACAACGAGGTACACCATCAAACTTACCCCAACAGCGGTGCTGAAGGGTAAGGGTGGCTGGAAGACGCCGCAAGAGGTTTGGAGCGCGCGCAAGCCAAACGTGGCACACCTGAAGGTCTTTGGGTGCAAGGCGCACGCGATGGCGCAGACGGCACAATGATACGACAGCAAGCTGGAACTGCGAGCGTTAGGAGTGGTCATCTCAGAGCGGCAAAGATACCTATGGTTAGAGAGAAAAGTGGGGATGGGCTGGTTGCAAAAGGTTACATGATGTAAAGTGCATACGCATTTCGGCCAAATGTGGCCTTCATCAGTGCACACTAGAACTCACGTAACAGAGAAACTAAAATATTGCTTCTCTACACAACCAGTGTAAGCGGCTTGCGCTTACGTGCAAAGCAAGAAATGTAGGTTTCTTGGAAGCTAAATCAGTCGCGTGCGATGCACGTCATGGTGGTAGCCTCCGAATCCTAGAGGAGACTAGGTAGGTACCTAATTTTCTAGGGAGCCTCCATGCCAAAATACTTCTACCAGAGAACACGGTTGGGCTAAAGTTTCTTCGACGTCTAGAAAAACGTCTAAGAATTTTCCCCAAGTGTAGACTCTCTGGACGTGGGTTCAGAAATGTCTTTAATACTAGGGGTCGCCCAGTCATGGTTGAAGTCAAGCCTGTCTTTTGTTAACATGATTTGTCAAGGGGTCCTTGACGTTGTGCATGGCAGACCTGGTGAAAGAGGGGAAGAAGAAATTTCTTTGGGTACCCTCTTGCTCGTAACCTGTCAAAGAAGGCCTGCTTTAGAGGTAGGTACTCCAAAGCTGAGGATGTCCACATAAGATGTCGTCGTAACTCAGAGGTGATGAATGCTAGTATGCAGCTTCGTGGATGATAGCTTGTGAAGGGGAGGTAAAGGTAGTTATTCATGGGGTTTTGGTACGTTTTCACGTCCAAGTGTCCATGTCTCTTGAATCTCTCACCTTTGTAGAGCGTGATGTTGAGAAATTCAAGCGTAGTGTTGGAGATGGACCATTTTAGCTTGACGTTCTTGTCAAGGGTGTTGAATGCTTGAAGGAAACTGATCAGGCTGTCTCTCCCTTCTGTCCATATGATGATGCCATCGTTGATACATCGACAATATAGCAAAGGTTGGATGTTGTGTGTGTGTTGCATCTCGATGTCAAGGCAGCTCATGAACAGGATGGCAAATGCGGGTGCTGTAGGTGTTCCCATGGCCGTGCCTTCAACCTGTTTGTATGTCACTCCTTGGAACTCCACAAATGAGTTATGCATCACCCATGAGAGCAATTGCATAACTAGAAGGGTTTTTGGATGTCGTGCAGCTTGAAGCAGTGAGTGGATGTAGTTTAGAGCCTTGGAGATTGGGATGCTGGGGTATAGGGAGACGACGTCGTATGTAGCTAGGGGAGTAGTTGGTGGGAGAGTTAGTGTTTCTATCTCAAGCAGCATAGATGTGCTGTCTTTGAGGTAGGTGGGCTGTTGCTGAACGAGTTCTTGTAGCTCGCTATCCAGCCACTTTGATACTTGTGTCGTTATCCAACTGCAGCATGCTGCAATTGGTCTACCCACCGGAGGTGTTTTGTGGATTTTTATGAGATTGTAGAACGCAGCAGGTTTGCAGCCGAGCTTCGGTCTTCGGAGAAAGTACTCCCAAATAGAATTGGGGAGTAGACCTGAGGTACTAAATCTCTCCCTGATATCATAGAGTTGTCCTCTGATAGCCTCGATGTCACATTCCATCTCGACATATGTAGTTGTATCCTGAAGGTGAGAAAGACATTCAATGATGTACTTGTCCATGTCCATTATTACTAAGCCGAGATTTTTTTCGGAAGCTTTGATGATGATGGAGTTGTCTTGCTGAAGATTTCTGAGAGCCTTCCAAAGTTGGTTTGGTAAGGTTCTCCTCTTCGTCACTCGGCTGTGCTGAAATGTTTCAGCCACCTCAGAAAGTAGTAGCTGAAATTGGTCCTCTACTGCTCTTGGTGCCAACGGAGGCATCCAGGAAGGGTTGGGGACTCTGAACTTGGGAATAGCCTTGCAAGGGCTATTTCTGAAAAAACACATGAGACGGACGGTTCTGAAGAGATCATTCAGACAGGGGGACAGATCTGCAAGGTGGCAGGCTTTAGGCCTAAGTACAAAGTTCAGTCCTAGACTACCGACTGTGGTTTCAGCAGGGGAAAGTACCTTTGAGCTCATGTTATGCACTCCCTTGTTCACAACTTTGTTGTCAAGCTGGAAAGGAGTTTTTTGAGAGAATAGAAACAGCGCCAGTTCACGCAATGGCATTTCTGCCAGAAGATGCCGCGTGCGCGGCCTTATGCGTTTTTTGGCCGTCTCGTAAACTTGGTCTTGTTCGGTCCTCCTTGCTGCTTTGCCTTGTAGCCGTTGTTCTTCGCCTTGTTGCCATTGTTTTGCGTGTACTTCAGTGTTGGTGGCGGCGGTTGCTTCCGCATTTGCTTCTGCAGTTGCTGTCGCGGCTGCTGCTGCTGCTGCCGTTGCGGCTGCTGCTGCTGCCGTCGCGGCTGCTGGTACTGCTGATGCCGTTGCGGTGGCAGCTGCCGCTGCTGCTGCTTTGGAAGTGGTGTGTGCTTTGGTGCTGCCGCGGTCTTGTGCTTGGGCTTTGCCAAGTGTTTACTGGCAGCTGCTACTTCCTTCTTTACCTCTTTCTTGATGAGCTCCAGCGTTGTTGGAGTTGTCTCCATGGTTTCAGCCATCGTAGCCGCATTGTTGAGTTTGTCTTTTGCATCAGCTGTCTTGTGTTCGTTGGCGATGCGAGTCAACTCGTGGCGGGCGATGAGGTCCTGCACCTTCTCATCCGTCTCCTTCACCAGCTTGTTGATCCAACCGTTGCAAAACGCCTTGATGTCGTAGACGGTGGACACAGTAGAGGGCTGATTGATTGGGTGACAGATTTCTGTGAGGCGGCGCTCAAGGACTGTTTTGAGATTGAGCAGGCGTTGGAAGATTGCCGAGCGGTATGCGTGCTTGCCTTCGATGATGATTGCATGCATGCGCTTGTTGTGTTCAGCTTGCACGTTGAGGAGGCGTTGTCTCCAGGTTGACTCAGGACGCGCCGCCTGTCTGGTCGATGTTTCACCGGAGAGGGAGAGACCCTCAGGGAGCCGTCTGGTTGATGATTCACCAAAGCGGGCAGAGCCAGAAGGATTGGAGCAGAGCGACAAGACGCCACAAAAACTGCCGCACCGCAGCGGGAGGCAGAGGAGAGCGGGGATGCATTTCGAGGCAGGTACCGGTCGATGGATCGGCATGACGAGGTGCATGCTGGCTGTCTCAAAGGAGCCGACGACCGTATAAGTGGCGCTTGTGCGGCCCAAGGGGAAGCAGTGGGATGCCGCCATCAAGTCGGAGTTGGCGTCTATTGCTGAAACTGACACGTGGTAGCTGGTTGACAGGCCGAAAGACGCCAAGGTCATCGGCTCCAAGTGGGTCTTTGAAACCAAGTTCACAAAAGAAGGTGTGGTCGACAAGTACAAGGCACAGCGTAAGGGCAAGAACTATGATGTAATGTTTGCCCCCGTCGCTAAATTCACAAGCATCCGGGCGATCCTTGTGGTGTCAGCCGCAAAGGTCATGGAGCTCCACCAGATGGACGTAAAGACGGACTTCCTCAACAACATCATCAGCAAAGAAATCTACATGGAGGTGCCGGACGGGATGGATGCGCCGGAGGGCAATGTGTACAAGCTGTGGAAGTCCTTGCATAGGCTAAAAAAATCACCCCGATGCTGGTACCCACAAATGGACAGCTTCATGGCATACCTCGGCTTTAAGCACTGTGAGGCGGATTATAGCATGTACGTGCGGTGCAGTAAGAAGCTCCATCAGATTGTCGCACTCTACGTGGACAATCTGATCTTGTGCTCCTCAGACCTGCCGAGCCTACAGCAACTCAAAGAGCAGCTGAGGAGCAGGTTCCAGATGTCGAACATAGGGGAGTTGGATTTCTACCTCGGGGTGAGCCGAAGGTCACACACACTTGAGCTGGGGCAGGCCACATACCTGGCCGAGGTGCTGAAGCGGTACGGCATGGAGGACTACAAACCAGTCTGCATACCGTTCCCCATGACCTGTGAACTGAGTGCGGCAATGGGGCTGCAAATAAAAGAAGAGCGGTAGGATATGGCAGGGGTGCCCTACCAGTCGGTTGTGGGCAGCCTCATGTACGCCATGGTGGCAACTTGACTGGACCTGGCCTACACGGTGGGCCAATTGAGCAGGTACATGGCCGATCCAGGGCCACTAAACTGGCAGGTGGTCAAGCGCATCCTCCGCTACCTGCAGGCGATGCGGCACGCGCGCCTGAGGTTCGAAGGGAAAGGGCGGGAGGACCTCTTGCGTCTGGTCTGCTACACGTATGCAGACTAAGCTGGAGATGTGGACAAGTGGAAGTCCACGTCTGGCTACGTGTTCTTCCTCATTGGTACAGCGGTCTCGTGGTGCAGCAGGAAGAAAGACTGCGTTGCCACCTCCACAGTGGAAGCAGAGTCCATCACGCTAGCTGAGGCCATCAGGGATGCGGTTTAGCTTCGCAGGTTGCTGGGGGAGCTAGGCGTGCCGCAGCAAGAGCCTACGGTGGTGCAAGAGGACAACACCGGCTCCATCTCACTGACCAACAACCCGACGTAGCACAGGAGGACAAAGCACATCGATGTACATTACCACTACACACGGGACATGGTGAAGAAGGGGCAGGTGGTGTTGCTGCACTACAACAGGCAAAACATGCTTGCGGATTGCTTGACCAAAGCGCAACCCGCGGACCAACACGCGATGAGCGTGGCCGGACTTGGGATGACCAGCTATGATGGGCTGGAGGGCACAGCAGAAGATGAGTGAGAGCAAGCTGGAGCAGCGGGCATGGCAGGTGCAAGGGGGAGAATGTTGAAACATTGCCCCTCCACATGCCCAAGTGCGAAGCCGGGAGGCGCTGACGAGCCGCCAAAAAGTGGAAACTCCGCACCGGCAGATGTGGGGACTCAATGATTGCTTGGATCCTAAAGTGGATGGTTGTCCCGTAAAATGGACAAGTCGTTGAATCCGGTGGAAGTTTTTTTTCCGGAATCGGACAAGTATCGAGGGAGATATGGCCTTCCAAAGCTGGGGTGTGCGCAGCGGCTCTGGAATGCCGGCTGCAACTCAAAATCCGGTGGATAATTGACCGGATTGAGTAACAAAAATACCATCTAGAGAAATTGCTCCTGAAGGCCTGGCGAGGCGTCCGGTGGATAATCCACCTGATCAGGTGGATCATCCACCGGATCCTGCAGTGCAGGTTGTTACCAAGGGACTTAGCCAAAATCATGGCTCGGCGTCCGAAACTCAGTAGTATGTTTTGTTTATCGGGGACACTCAAAATTCTGACAGCAGGTCCATGGACAGGTTTCAAACCTCGTCACACCCCATCACCAAAAACAACTCAAAAGTGGGGAAGGTGCGTGGAAACAGTGCAGGGGATCCCTAAACCACGTGCAATGGGATCTGCGCCTTGGGAAAGGTGCTTCGGACGTGAAGGAAGGCGCCACGGCCAGTGGCGGCGTCAGGCTTCTGTGGTGGGTGAGACCTGCGCTTTGGCAAGCGTAACTTGGGCTACGCTGAGCCAAATTGCACGCAGTTTGGTGCGTTGGAAATATCATGACTAGCCCTATAATTGTTGTGATCATCTCCATGCTAATAAACTAATGCAAAATCACGTTATTCCCTTCACAAAAGTGACTGTCTCTAAATTCCTGCTCACATAACGTGAGGCGATGAGAAAGCTCACGCTTAGTCTCAGATTCGTCCAAAACAGAAGACTTGAACCACTAGGGACGATCAGACCAACGTCGGGACCACACCACGCGGATTCCCCCTGAAATTGCACACCACAAACGCAAGCACAACCGCAAATGCAATCCCAACTGCAACCGCAAATGCCGTCATGGGCACGGTGAACCTGGCTCTATTGGAGGAGATGCTCACACTCCTCACCATCGTCGTGCCAAGAAATCTGGACCGCCGGCATGACATAGACAAGGTGCAGGTGATCACGGCCACGAAGAAGGAAAAGTCTGTTGGGAAAGCATTCCAACCACTTCATAATACAGAACTGTTGGCATGACATGCCCCCCCCCCCCCCCCCCCCCCCCCCCGCCGTGCCCCACCCACACCCCCTCCTCCTTCCCCCTCCCTGTCGTTGTGTCACACCAACGCTCACTTTCATCATGTATTGACACCCACCATTTTGCAGCACAGCATTGCATGGTGTGGTGTGAGTGTGTGTCGGTCATAGGGATGTTTTGAGCATTTCTCTGTAGTGTATCGTTTTTTGGAATGTATCTCTGTATCTCTGTATGTATCACATACCTGCATGCCTGTCATCTCTGTGTGTATATTCTGGGATTTCTCTCAGCTCTCCAGGCCTAGGCCTAGGCAGGCCTAGGCAGGCCTTTGCAGAGGCCTAGGCCTGCCTCTAGGCCACTGCCTAGAGGCCTAGAGGCAGAGGCCTAGAGGCCTCTGCCTCTAGGTGTGGCAGAGGTTGGCAATCAAATCACTTTCTTGCATGCCTCCATGGATTCTTTGTCCGCCTGTATCCTTTCTCCATGGTGTGCCTCGTCTTTCTCTTCTCACTATTGTGCAGCATGACATGGCAGGCGCTACAAGCGATGGGCCTCTTGGTGGCTCTCCATTGGTCAAGGGACACTGGAATGCCGTCCACTCACGTCTACCTCATGGACATGCTCGGTGGGTGTGGCCTGTAGGATGTCATACTATGTACCTCATAGACCTGCTAGGGGCCTGAGTCCATTGTTTGAGTGCTGGAAAATGTTATGTTTCTAAACAACTATACAGAGAGCCTACAATGCACATATGCATTTGCAACTGCCTCGTGAACATGCTGGGTCCATCAGCTGATGAAACAACCTCAGGTATACATCCAAAAATGTCTACGTGGATTTTCAACATCTACCTAATGGGAAAATGCACAGCAACGTAGCTCTAGGGTTGTGTCGTATTTCCATATTGAAATGACTTTGTTTTTTTTCCATGTTGAAATGACTTTCTTGTCTTTCCATGTTGAAACGACTTTTTTGTCTTGCCATGTTGAAACGGCTTTGTCGTCTTTGCATGTTGAAATGACTGTGTTGTCTCTCCATGTTGAAACAACCTTGTTGTAATCCATGTCAAAATGAGTTTGTTGTATTTCCATGTTGAAACGGCTTTGTTGTCTTTCCATGTTAAAATGACCTTGTTGTCTTTCCATGTTGAAGCGAGACACTGAGGGAAGCATGTCCTTCATAGTTGGGCTCAATCTCAATGATGCGAAATTTCACATGTTAGTCATTGCTCTCAGACAAGATGAGGGCGAGTTCCATGGTTGTATTTGCATGCCAAGACCGTGTTTTTATAAATGCTCTTCAAAGAGTTGCAGAAAAATGTAATCCAGCACTCTACAAGCATTCTTTATTAGCATACTGTGTGTTGATAGCAATAATGATTTCATCCTCTGGGGTTGCAGTTTCATGCCAGGGTTGTAGTCACATGCAAGCACTCTACAGGTAGTCTTAATGAGCATANGAGTTCCATGGTTGTATTTGCATGCCAAGACCGTGTTTTTATAAATGCTCTTCAAAGAGTTGCAGAAAAATGTAATCCAGCACTCTACAAGCATTCTTTATTAGCATACTGTGTGTTGATAGCAATAATGATTTCATCCTCTGGGGTTGCAGTTTCATGCCAGGGTTGTAGTCACATGCAAGCACTCTACAGGTAGTCTTAATGAGCATACAGTATGCCAATGCACATGCTGCTTTCAGTATTTACTCATAGGGGACTACCTTTCCATGCATCCCCATTTGGCTTTCTCTGCAAGTTGATTTGCCAGTTGTCACAGCACTGGGAAGAAGGATGCTTGTATGGCGTTGGGGTGGTTGAGATCTCTTTTCCTCCCCACAAAGCTGTGTGTTTTGCAGTCGTCTCCAAAGACTGTTGCATTGTCTGTTGTGGTGTCTCCTGTGTCTTCTGTGGCGGTGGTGGAGATGTGTCCCTGTCTGCAGCTGATGCATTGAGATGATTATGTGTTGAGTGCATGCATGGTTGTGATGGCAGGTGAGCTAGACAATTGTGACATGACATGACATGAAATGACATGACATGGCATGAAGTGCTGTGAAATGTGACGTTGCATCACGTCACATCCCATCCAATTACATCACCTGACATCACATCACAGAACACATGACATGACACCCGCAGGCCAGTTAAATGCGTTACATGCTATTGTTGAAGTGGCCTCTGTGGTCCGCAGCATGCTGTCCAGTATGACCGGCCACAACTTGTCTGAGGCGGCATGAGCGCCGTGCGGCGTTCTCACTGGTAAGCTCTCGAATGGAATTCGTCACGTGTGGGGAGTCAGAATGGAGTCATCACCAGTAAGAGATTCTGGGAGATTTTCATGGGTGGAAGGGTGAAACTATGCCGCTGGTTTGAGGTGATGTTGTCGGTGAAATCATGAGTTGGTGTTTTCAGTTGAAGTCCAAGCACAGGCACAGAATGATGTGGATGACAAGGAATAACTGAAAACAGCGTCTTGAAGACTGGCCGATTATGTAAATGCCGCTTCTACGCATGCATCTTGTGGTGCCTCGTCCTCAGATGGTGCATGCTCCTGCATGGCTCTCTCAGTAAAGGAGAGAGCATGATTTTTTGATGCTCCACCGCAAATTGAGGAAGGGATCCAAAAAAAAAAAACAGACTTCCAGTTTTTTGGGGTTTGCCAGTAGGCATGGAAGGGCTGTGTTGGCTGCATGAAATGAGGAGGGCTTTGGAGGAATAATGTATGCACACCCATCAAAATCACTACATTATTTTCTCCCCTGTGTGTTCTGTTCAGGTCCACACGTGGGAAATTTAGGGAAAATTCTGGAGGAGATACAACAGTCCCCACCACTCTATGTGGTGCAGGTGAGTGCTTTCTATGTGGGTGCATGTGCAGGTGTGAGTGCAAGTGCAAAAGCAAGTGCATGTGCAAGTGCATCTGCAAGTTCATATGCAGGTGCGAGTACGAGTGCGATTGCAACTGCATGTGGAAGTGCATGTACATGTGCATGTACAAGTGAAAGTGCAAGTGCAAGTGCAAGTGCAAGTGCACGTGCATGTGCATGTGCAGGTGCGATTGCAAGTGCAAGTGCGAGTGCAAGTCCATGTGCAAGTGCAAGTGCATGAGCAAGTGCAAGTGCATGTTCAAGTACAAATGAAAATGCAAGTTAAAGTGCAAGGGCACGTGCAAGGGAATGTCCATGTGCAAGTGCATGTGCAAGTGCAAATGAAAGTGCAAGTGCAAGTACATGTGCAAGTGCAAGTGCATGTGCCTGTGCATGTGCATGTACATGTGCATGTGCATGTGCATGTGCATGTGCATCTGCAACTGCATGTGCAAGTGCACATGCAAGTGCATGTGCAAATGTATGTGCAAGTGCAAGTGCAGGTGCAAGTGCAAGTGCAAGATCAAGAGCAGGTGGCCTACAAATGAGAAATTGCATAGGTCAATGGCATGGATGCTTCAAAATGAGGTACGACACTGTTCATGCCGCTTCTCCCAAAAACAGGAAAGAAAACCTCATGTCCGGCTGTTCCTCCTCTGCCTTGTCCCTTGATATGGCCCTCGGTCTGCGCAGGTGTACAATGCCCCTAAGCTACATAATTCCTATGGTGCACGTATCAGAAAATGTTTGTGGTTTCCCTTTCTTTGTTCACTTCCATGCGGAGATGAGCAACACGAGCAAGTTTACAACAATGCTGGCGGAGGTGGTGTGCAACAATGACATACAGAAAGCATGGAAAATCGTATCCAAGTGCTTTGCATGCAACAGCCACAGCGGTAGCAGTTGCAGCAGCAGCAGTCAAACGGACAAAGTTGTCAACTCTGTTTGGAACATGCTGCTACCGTCCACCCTCAAGTATGCTCTGGATACAGCAGCTGCCGCTGTCGCTGTCACTGTTGCTACTGGTGCATCTGGCACATATAATGGTGGGATGCAGAACCACCACCATCTGCAGCAGCAGGGCAGCTACAGCAGCGGAAGTGCGGTGGCTCTGGAGCTTGTGTGAAAGGTTGGGCCAGGCTCTGAGCTGACCCATATTCTGAGGGCATAGCTGTAGCGAGCAGAGAGCACGTGCATTATTCTATGGGAATCAAACTGCAGCATGCAAGCGGAAGCTTAGACCGAGCAAACGCTGAAATACAATTGAAATATGGTGTTATGTTTGCTTCAGTGGCCGTTTTGACAAGCACTGATTGATGCAGCAAGCACATGTTCTATATGGGACTCAAGAATTGCAGGGAAGTTGGAGTTGGAGAAGGTTCTTCAGCTTGGTTGAACAGCACCAGGCCTTAATGTCTCAGCTACTCTATCATTCATACTTTCTTCCCTATCATTCTTCTCTTCATGTAGTCAAAAAATGGTCTTAGAGGAACTATTCTTTCATCCATTAGCATCTCCCCCATTTGCAGAATTTACATTGCTCACTGTGCAACAAGTCACCGATGCATAGTGGTGTCTATTTGCTCTTTGTATGTCTGTAACATGTTTCCATGCATCCCCATTCAGGCTGCAACCCGTTCAGACCAGGGTAACACACAAGGGTGGTTGTCTCTGATCGCAAACTCTTGTTTACAAGAGTCACCAGTCCATACAGGTGTTGTGCCTTTGGTAACACACGTTGAAGAACTTTGAGCTTCTTGTGTGTCCCAATCCATGGATGCTCTGTCTGAAATGGTGACACTATAAATAGGATTTTTTTGTAGTCTTCCAGTGGCCAGTACATGTGTGACCACCTATCTCATTTCTTGTGCACACTAGTGCAGGAAAGGATATCAACGTGAACACTGCTAAAAATGAGTACAACCTAGTCAATACATGAGGGGTATGCGGGAGAATGCACAGCATAACACATACACACACACACACACACACACACACACACACACACACACACACACACACACACACACACACACACACACACACACACACACA
>SZWC01003194.1:38718-57660 GCA_023375785.1 Penium margaritaceum
ACACACACACACACACACACACACACACACACGTGCACAATAGGTCTAGAAAAGCAACTTCAGTGAATTATTCTTACTTGAAATAAAAGTGAAGAGGCCTTTGTCGGTTGGTGAGGCAACCTAGAAGCCCTCACCTCCACCTGTGCGGAAAGCACACCTCTCTGACAGCAAGAATCCTAGGGGTGAACAATCCTGCCTAGAAAAAATCTACAAATACTCATCCATGAAAACACGAGAAGAAAATGCACGTCATCCACAGACGTTTGGGGTGGGTAATGCATATTTCTAGATTTGAATGAACCCAGACCCAACTGCCACAAGTGTGTGTGGCAAAGAAATGTCATTAAAAACAGTTATGGCATGTCAACACTTTGTCATGATGATTGACAGTATCTTGGCGGCTGGGCATTTTGTTGGTCCACTATAAGGCCACAGACCTCCACTAATCTAGTTTCTTGATACGATGTCCTACATGTGGTTGAAGTCAAAAGGTGACTTCTGTTGTAAAAAACCCAACAACAACACCTCCCCATGGCTGCAGATGCACATGACATTCAGCAAGAGATGGAACAACTCAATGAAACAACTAACACCACAACCAACAACGAGGCAGAGGCATGAGCACAAAATAGGCACAAGGGACATAAATTGAGCCCATCATGAGTAAGCAGCAAACCGACAACATTCACAGCTTCCTTGAACAAACCATTGCCGACTGCCTTAGTCAGAACATCAGCAATCTACTAACGACTGTTCACCTCCACAGGCTGATCTTTCCCTGCTGCAATGAGCTCATGCACAAATTGGGGCTCAACATTTGTAATCTTTGTACATGGATGATGCATGCCGTCATGTTTTGTAATTTCCTTGATGCTTTGATTGTCGCGGGGCAACGTGATACATCAAATAGGTGCACTAGGTGCAACAGCACAGGACATAACCACGTACCTGCACACGTAACTACACCAAACACGATGTACTTGGCCTTTCTTGAGCTTCCAAAATGATCCCATGTTTGTGAATTTTCCGCTAGACAGAGGTTTGGATGGCCGGATGCCCAGATTCACTTTAACATCCCTCATGTGGGTCCACTCCCTGTCAATGCATCCATGGAGAATTGTCAAAAATTTGCTCCTCCACATGCCCAAGTGCGGCGTCGGGAGGCGCCGGCGAGCCGCTATAGAGGAGAAAGTCCTCGCACTCGCATCTAGGAGCTTAAGGATGGCATGTACAGAAAAACAGAGAATTTTCCATGAATTTTTCCAAGTCGCTGAATCCTGTGAAAGTTGTTTCACTGGAATCGGACAAGTAACGAGGGAGGGCTTCCAAAGCTGGGGTCTGCAGAGTGGCTCAGGGAGTCGTCCGCAGTTTGGCTGCTGGTGAAAAATAGACCAGAATGAGTAACAAATGTCCATCTGGGGATTTTGACCTGGAAGACAGAAAATGCGTTTGGTGGATAATATCCAATAGTGCTGTTTGTTACTGAGTGACAGCCAAAATCCTGGTTTGGAGTCCAAAACTCAGTAGTACGTTTTGTAACTCGGGGATTTCATCTGAATTCCAACACTCTGTGGACAGGTTTAGAACTACATCAATCCCCATCACCAAACTCGATGATGAACTCATGGAAAACACCATGAAGGTAAAAGGGACACCACCATCACGTGTCGGGACATTTGCACTTTGTGGAAGGTGTTTTCATGGGGCATTGATGTGTGAGGGCACCTCGGCGGGCGACATTGTGCGCACAGCCAACTGAGCAACTGCATTGGGGTGCTGTGCTTTGGCTGATATAGCAGGAGCTATGGTAATCTGAACTCTGCACGGTTTGGTGCATTGGAGAGCTCTTGACTAGCCCTACAAATGTTCAGATGATAATCATGTTAAAAAACTAATTCAAAACTACGCTATTTCCTTTTCAAAAGGGACTGTCTCGCAATTCTCTCCCACTCCAAGAAACATTGAGTGAAGTGACCAGAAAGCTCACGCAAAGACTCAGAAGACACACAACATAAAGCCTTGAACAACAATAGCAGACCCATTGCGGCATGTTGGAAGTACCACCACCCGGGGGCCAGTTTTTGACAAAGGGTTATGGGTCCACAGCCCCCACTGGTCTGCATATCACTCACAGCTTTCGCCGTATATGGGATTTTCATTGGTGAGGACATCGCCGTCAAACTCTGAGGTCCCGGAGTGGTAGATTGCATAGAGGGCTCAGAAGGAGACACACCCAATCCAGAAGTATGCAGGCGACCTTGGCTTTGGGCTATGGAGGTGGCACTTTGAGTTGTACCTCATGCATAAGGGGGTGCAAAAGGTGGTGAAGGGAGCGGAAGTCCTTGAAAAAGGGAAAGCAATGGAAGCGCAGAAGGAGGCCTTCACAAAAAACAACACAGAGACGCTCATGCTGCTGGTGTCCGGGATGGTTGAGTTGTAGTGGGGCTACTCTCAGGGTTGCAAACTAGCAGGCAAGGCTTGGCAAAAACTCTACGTCATCCATGAATCCAAGTCGTTGGTGAACAAAATATTTTAAATGAAGCGACTCTTGATGGTAAGAATCAAGGAAGGAGATAACAAATTCCTGCCATGCAGTTAGTCGAGTCGCTTGTCTTACAATGTAACAATGTTGGGTGGAAGATCCACACGCAACTGCAGGTGATGGCCCTCCTCATGGCCCTTCCTGATAAGTGGAGCCCTCTAATCATAGTCTTGGGAGGATGGATAGCGGACAAGCTCAACTATGGTGGTGTTGCAGAGTGCATTCGCAACGAGGCACAGCGACGGAGTTATGGGGAGTCCCCGTCTTCCTCATTGACCCTCGTCACCAAAACGTGTGGTGGCGCAAGTAGGGGCAAGGGATGTGGTGGACATGGCGGCGGCAAGAAGGGCACAAAGAAGGATGCATGCCGCAACTAAGGCAAAGAGGGCCACCAGGCCCGTAAGTGCATCAAGGAGGCAAAGGCCGTCGACAAGGGAACTGTTCAACAAGAACATGAATCACGCTTTGGACTTGCTCGATGTTGTTCAGAGTGACACGCGTGGACCATTCAAGACGGCGTAAAAAAGGGATGTGCATTACTTTATCACCTTCGTAGATGACCATAGCAGAAAACTCTGCCTATACTTCATGGAGCGTAAAGGTGAGGTCCTCGACTGGCCGAAGGAACATATCACCACGGTGGAGAGGCAAACTGACCGGAAGGTTAGAGTGCTATGTAGCAATAACGGCGGAGAGTACGTGGGCTATAGCGGGTGGATGAAACACCATGCCATAAAATGGGAACAAACGATGTTATTTTTGCCTGAGTCAAATGGCATGGAAAACTAGACTGGGAAAACTAGACGCTGATCAACATGGTACAGACAATGTTGGTGGATGCGGAATCGCTAGGAAGCTTCTGGGCAGAAGCTCTGAATAAGGCAAGCTATACCATCAACCTCACTCCTATAGCGATGCTGAAGGGGAAGAGCGGCTGGAAGCTGTCGCAAGATGTTAGGAATGGGTGCAAGCTAAGTTTGGCACACCTGACATTGTGCGGCTGTAAGGTGCACATGATGGTGTTGGCTGCGTAGCGGCGTGACAGCAGGGTGGAGCCGTGTGCAAAGTCGTATCTCTTTCTTGGCTATGACAGTGGGCATAAGGCATACAGAATTTACAACATGGGCAAGGAGGAGATAATCTGCAGCCAAGAAGTCAAGTTTGACAAGCAGCAAAGCTATATTAGCAGCAACCACGTGGGCGTGACGGACTTTCCAAAGATGATGGAGTGGCTCCAGCTCCTTGACTACAAAAAGGAGCTGGCAGACACCAAAGTTGATGTTGCGGCATCAGAGCACGATGGTGTACTAACGGTGGAAGCCAATGCAGAGGTCTCAGATGACAATCAAGCTGATGAGGAGATCCATTTGATGCATCCAATGGATGAGGCACCAAGGGTGTCAAGGTGTGCACTCTTGACAGAGTGCGCATTGGGCATTAATGGAAAATCCACAGGACGTGCTTCCCATCTGGGTGATGTTTTACGGGAGCGGGAGAGATCCTCAAGGAGCCGTCCGGTCAATGATTCACTGGAGCATGCAGAGTCAGATGGATCGCAGCAGAGTAATGATGAGTCACCAAAACTGCTGCATAGTAGTGTGATGCAACAAAAGACAGGGAAACGCTTCAACGCAATACCCGATTGATGGATCCGCATGACTCGGTGCATGCTGGCTGCATCAACAGAGCCAACTACCATGTGAGAGGCGCTTGCGCGGCATGAAGGGAATCAATGGGATGCAGCCATAAAATTGGAGCTGGAATCCATCACAGAAAAGGACATGTGGGAGCTGGTTGAGAGCCTGAAATATGCCAAGGTCATCGGCTCAAAGTGGTCCGTAAGACAAAGTTCATCATGGAAGGCGTGGTTGAAAAACACAAGGTGTGACACGTGGCAACGGGATATGCACAGCGTAAGGAAAAGCATTATGATGAGACATTTGCTCCCTTCGCAAACTTTACAAGTATCTAGGCGATCCTTGCAGTGGCAGCCGTTAAAGACATGGAGCTCCATCAAATGTACATGAAGATGGCCTTCCTCAATGGCATCGTAGACAAAGTGATGTACATGGAGGTGTTGGAGGGGGTCGAGGCAACGGAGGGGAAGGTGTGCAAGTTGCGGAAGTCCTTGTATGCACGGTATAAAACAATCTCCCTAGATGCTCGTACCAATTGATGAACAACTTTATGGGACAAAGGGGTTTCAAGCGCTATTAGTTGATCACAGTGTTTCTGTGCGGCACAACAAGTGGATCCATCAAATTGTTGCACTCTTTATGGACATCCAATTTTTGTGCTCAACGGATCTGCTAGGCCTCCAACAGTTGAAAGAGTAGCTGAGAAACAGATTCTACATGTTGGACATGGGGGAGATGGAGTAACACCCCGGGTTGAGCAGCACACAGAACCAGAGGGCACGCACGCTTGAGATGGGACAAGCCAAATACGTGCCCGAGGTGCTGAAGCAATACGGCATGGAGGACTGCAAACAAGTTGGCAGTCAGGTCTCCACCAACTATGAACTGAGCTCGGCAATAGCACCTAAGACAAAAGAAGTGTGGGAGGATATAGCAAGGGTTCCCTACGAATGGTTAGTGAGCAGCCTCATGTACGCCATGGTGGCGACTTGACCGGACCTAACCTGCGTGATGGGCCAAGTAAGTAGGTACGTGGCGGATCTAAGGCCACTATACTAGCGGGCGGTCAAGCGCATCCTCTGCTACCTGCAGGTGATGCGGCATGACCGCTTGAGGTTTGACATCTGGTTTGCTACACGGGTGCAGACTACGCTGGCAATGTGGACACGTAGATCTCCACATCTGGCTACCTGTTGTTCCTCGCTAGTGGAGCAGTCTCGTGGTGCAGAAGGACACAGGACGGCGCTGCCACCTCCACAGTGGAAGCAAAGTACATCGCATTGGCCGAGGCGGTCATGAAGGCAGTGTGGCTCCACAGGTTCTTGGGGAGCTGGGTGTGGCACAACAGGAGCTTAGGGTAGTCCGAGAGGAAAGCACAAACTCCATATCACTGACCAACAACGCTATACAGCATATGAGGACAAAGCACATTAATGTGTGTTATGACCACGCAGGGGACATGGTTGAAAAGAGAGAGGTGGTGCTACAGCATTGTAGCACGCACACCATGCTTGCAGATTGCTTGACCCAAGCACAACCCGCGGACTGGTACCCGATGAGCATGGCCGGGCTTGGGATGACCAGCTATGATGGGCTGGAGAACACAACAGAAGATGAGTGAGAGCAAGCAGGAGCAGTGGTCATGGAAGGTGCAAAGGGGAGAATGTTGAAGATTTGCCCCGCATGCCCAAGTGCGGCGCCGGGAGGCACCAGCGAGCTGCCAGAGAGAGGAAAGTATTCGCTGTTGGATCTAGCAGCTTGAGGATTGCTCATGTCCTCAAATTGAGAATTTTTCGTAAAATTTGTCGAGTCATTGAATCTGGTGGAATTTGTTTCACCGGAATCGGATAAGTAACGAGGGGGATATGGGCTTCCAAAGTTCGGGTGTGTGCGGCAGCTTGGGGAGTTGGCCATTGTTTGACTGTTGGTGAAAAATCGACTGGAACGAGGAACAAATGTCTATCAGGGGATTTTCCTGGAAGACTGCCGAGGCCTCCGGTGGATGATATCGACTGGATCAAGTTGTGCAGGCTGTTACTGAGTGATTCGGCCAAAATCCTGGTTTGGAGTCTGAAACTCAGTGGTACATTTTGTTACTCTCGGAATATGTCAAAATTCTGACTACAGTCCGCGGATAGGTTTCAAACCACATCAATCCCCATCAGCAAACTCGATGACTAACTGATCAAAACACACCCCAAAGGCACAAGGGGTACCGCCACTATGTGTAGGGACATCTGCGCTTTGGAGAATGCATTTTAATAGGCCCTTGATGTGTGAAGGTGCCTCGGCAGGCGACATGGTGTGCGTGCTGACTGAGTGGCTGGATTAGAGTGCCGCGCTTTGGCTGACGTAGAAGGAGCTATTTTCATCCAAACCCTGCAGGGTTTGGTGCGTTGGATACCTTATGACTATCCCTATTACTATTGAGATCATGTTGATGTTATAAAACAAATGAGAAACTGCATTTTTACATTTTTAAAAGTCAGTGTCCCGCAACTCTCTCCAACACCCAGAAACATAGCGCGAGGGGATCAGAAAGCTCATGCTTAGACTCAGAACGCACACAAAATAAATCTGCAAGTGCAGACTTGTTGGGGCATGTTGGAACTGCCACCCGGGGTCCAGTTCCTGAAAATGACTGATAGATGTGCCCAATACCATGGTAACTTGCATTTTAGAAAACATATTCCAAACAGTCTGGAGTGTTGCCTCATGCTGTCCCTCTCTGGGCTGCTATCAGCACTGAGCAAGAAATTTCACTGGGAGAGCCACATCAGCGGACGTCATGGATGCCAAGTTCATGAGTGAAAGAATGGTACTGGGGCAATCTGCAATGTCAACTGTCTCTCTAACTGTTACAAATTAAATGACTTCAGCTGCCTCTTGCCTGCTGGAGTTGCCGGGGTAGATGTAGTGGGTGTGTCAGCTAGGAGAGCAGAGAATGGATTTTCAAGGCTACCAAGACATGTAGTTTGGGAAACATGCAATTCACAACACTGTCTGTTACGATCAAGGTATATGCTAAGGAACAACTTAGCAGGATCAAGGTCCTCCATCTTGAACATTGAATGGAGAAGAGTATTTACAACCTGGACAACAAAAGAGCTAGGAGAGGGAATGAGAAGGTCATTAACGTAGACCAGATGGGCTACGACAGGCTCATTAGGGGGGCAAAGGAACAGTGTTAGATCAACAGTGCAAAAAAATTATCCTCCATTCTTAACCATGGAGGTGATCTCCACGCTCCAACAACACATGGATTGCTCAAGTTAGTGCAAAGACATGCACAAAAATTCCAAACCTTGTCAGATCCATCAGCAAAGCATGGAGGATATACCATGCAGGTTTCTTCATCAAGGGGAATATGTAAGAAGGCATTATTGTCATACATCTGGTCAAGTTCCCCTGTCGTTACGAGAGAACAGGTCCAAACCAGAGCAAGTTGTCATGTAGATACCGACAATGACAAACATCTCATCAAAGTCCATCCTAGGGATGTGGTGAAGTCCCTTAACACTGAGGCATTCTTTGCATTGGCAGATTATGCTTTCTAGCTTCACTTTTCTCCACTAGACACAACGTGCTCATGCTGCGTTGCATCCGCTAGGGAGATCAACAAGCTCAAAAACATCTTGCTTGTTGACAACATCCAGCCCGTCTTGCATGGACTACTCCAAATGAGCAGAACATTTTGCGTCTCTAGCCTTGCACGCTGTTTTGAATTATGGTGTTAATGGGGGGAGACTGCTGGCAGTAAAGCATACAATAGCATATCCGGAGACTAGAGTGTCAATAGCGCCGTAGATTTTTTTGGCTACAAGTGAGTAGCCCTTTGCATAGCTAAGGATAGACAACACTGACGGCAATTCCGAGTGCATCCAATCCTGTGGGCCGTATAGATGGCCCACTAGGGTACCCTGGAGATGACGGTGATGGTGCACTGGACCTTGGGACACAACAAGGAGGCTGATTGGCTGACTGGGAGGGAAGAGATCGAAGTATCTCTCCATGCACAAAAGGCTCTAGATCAGGGTGAGGAACCTTTGGTGCAGACAGAAGGCAAAGGAGAGGAAAGTAATTTATGCCCAATAACCCCAAATCCACATACTTGATACTTAGTTTACAACACTGAAACATATGGTAAGGATCCTTTGAATATCTGGACACTTGACAATGTTTCCTAGAAATCTCTCACTATAACCATGTGACCGATAAGCTCTATGTACATGAGTAGAAAAATTTTGAAAGACAAGGTAAAAAATTGATTCAATGTTTTTTTCTCGATTTGAACCTACCTTTGTACTTTCTTAAAGCTCTTGTTGTATTTGTAATGTTTGTAAGAGCGAATAAGTGAACCCCATAATGTTAATGCATTGTGCATGCATTACGGAATAACATGGGTGGCCCGATGTTCGAGAGTAACATGGTCAAGGGGAATGTCCCCCCCCCACAAGTCCGAGTATACAGGGGGGTGTATTATTAAGTGTATCTGGAGGAGGTTCAGCTAGTAAAAAGTGTGCAAATACACTTGTTTATGTTTTTTGGCGTATGCTAGGTCCATCCCCTAATACACTAGTGGTTTCTGGGGGGGGGGGGGAGTTGGGTCCTCTTGGGGTACCATTTCTTAGCTCGCACTGTGCTGACAGTGCTTTATGAGCATAAGGAGGGCGCTTTTTTATTTCTCTTCTAAGAATTATTGAGATGTCAAGATCAAAGCTCCGGATCTAATCTTATCACACAAAGAAGAATACACACGTGTATTGTTTTGGTTTTCTATCTGATGAAATCACATATACAATCACCAAATACCCTTTCACATTTGGGGGGAGGGGGGGTGGTGGGACTAGCCCCCCCACTCCACCCCACCCCAAAAGTAAAAGTGTATTAGGGAGGTGTATTAGAATTTCTATGTGGAGGGGGGTCCCATTAGTACACAAATGTACAAAACACAATTGTATGTATTTTTCAGGAAGTGTAAGATACACCCCTCAATACACTCTCCCAAGACACTAAAGGTGTCTTGGGGGAGGGAGAGGGGGACATCCAGTCATGGTGCCATTTCTTACATCTCACCGAGTGAACAGCGATGTATCGTCAATGTCTCTATCGTCGCTCCGGATCTGTTTTTGTATCATGGAGAAGAGATACGCTTTTGCATTGTCTTGGTTGTCTATTCAATATGCTCACTTTTCACTTTTGAGGACAGGAGGGGAGGGGAGGACTAGTCCCCCCCCCCTCCTCAGTCAAAGTGTATTGGGGGGATGTATTACAAAGTGTATGTGGAGCCATGTTGCCCTCCCCACATCGCACCGCAACACATCGATGTGTACCGTGGTACATCGATGTTGTCATGTTCTACATCGGCCACATCAGTACACTAGTTCTTATGGGTGTTAGTGTTAGGGGGAAGGGAGGGGGGGGGGTCTAACCAGTGCATTCTTTGTAGTGAGGTAGGTCAGAGTTAACGTTTTGTGCACAGAGACGACCACACATGAGTATGTCATAGTTTTGCAAAAAAAACATTTTTTGGCCAATCTCTCACTAAAAACGTTACTGTTATTCGATACCCTCTAGTAATTCCATGTTTCACATCTGCTAAATTCTAATTCTAAGACCTACAGCACTTCTTGAAGCACATGTCACACATGGGAAACTAGGAACTGCCATAATAATGATGAGAAGTGAAGTCTATAAGGAAAATGTGCATTATTCAGAATAGGTCAAAACGATCCATTTCAGAAAGTCTAGCAGTTCGCAGTTAACCCCCCCCCTCCCCTCTAATGGCCTCTCCACCCGCCCTCTCCCACTCCTACCCCCCTCTCCTCCCACCAGCCCCTAGCTTGTAGAACCTCTAAGCTGGCGCTTCCCAGCCTTCTTGCTAGCTGCAGCTACGGTGGCTCCTTTAGCACTGGCTGCAACTCTCTGACCCTCGCTTGCTTTGCAAGCTGTAGCCCCAGCTGTTGCCTTGCTGATGCTGCCAACAGGCCTGCCAGCAGCTTTGTTAGTACCCCCAAGAGCCTTTGCAGCCTTGCCTTTGCTGCCAAAAGTCTTGCTGCTGCGAGCAGCAGCATTGCTTGTTGCTTGTGTCATTCTCGACACTAGCGTGCCTGCGCCAGCAGTGCTTGCTAGTTCTGCTCCTACGTTGCAACACCATCTCCACCTGCTGCTCCATCCTCCTCTTCACCTGGTTCTTTTGATCCCTCATCGTTTCCCTCATCCTGCCCTAGTGCTCCATCCTCCCTCTCACCCTGCCCTTCTCCTCCCTCCTCTCCCTCACCCTGCCCTTCCTTTCCATCATCCTCCTCCTCACCCTGCCCTTCATCTCCTTCATTCCTTCCATTCCTTGCCTCTGTTTCACTTCTCCCTGCTGCATTGTCCAGCTCCTGCTGCCGAACCACTTCTGCATCCCACTCCAAGTCAGGCATGCGCCTCACTGCGTGTCCAAAACAGGGCACATCATCTGCTGCCTTCTTCTGCTGCTGCTGCTCAGTGTCCACCTGACCCCACTCCTCCTCGTCATTCCCTTCCATGTGGACTTCTTCCTTCTCTTCCATCTCATTTTTGCTCTCCTCTTCTTCCTCCACAACCTGTTCCTCATCCTCGGCCACAACCTCCACAATATCGTTGTCATCCTTGCCGTCCGACTCCCCCACCATCATCCACTCAGCCTTACTGCGCTTGACACTCCTCTTGTAGAGACGACAAAGGCAAAAATTGCAACACACCAACATCTCTAAGGTATTCACAGAGAGGCAGTTGCAATTGGCGGTATGAATCAGTTCATGGGTGGAGAAGGCACCCTCTTAGTGAGAGGACACGCAGGGCTGGGACAGCAGCTTGATGGCAAGCTCACGCAGCGTTGGAAGATGCGCCATGTCGTGGGAGTGTTGGACAATCACAAAACTCCGACAAGAGTTACTTCCTTTTTCTCTCAATAACGGTTCAGGTCCAAGTAACGAACCACCTTGACCAACGGTTCTCTGGTCACTCGACCGTTTGGACCTACCATCAAGTCATCCCTTAACAAAGTGACAACTGTCACCCGCATCCCGCTAGCAGAAAGAAGCCGTTGCTCTTCTGTTTTGTCCTGTTCTGACCTCTTATACCAAGGATGTTCATTCCCTCGAGTTAGCCAGAATAGTTCTTTGCATTCTATTCCTCTATGGTTCCGCGGCTTCTCCGCCGTGTCTTTGCTCTGCTTGCACCTCGCCCATTCTCTCTTTGTCAACCACTCTCTTGGAGCCCTTTGCTCCATCACTCTTCGCCCAAGCACCTACCAACCCATCACTCATCTCGCTCTTCCTCTCTCTCACCAGCCTCTGTATACCTTGCGTCCTCGGCTCCTCTGCCTTCCTCAAGTTTCACGACTAAGTGCTTGGAGCCGCTCATGCCTCTCTACTTTCGTTATGGTACTGATGCAGTTGTGCATGTTCTGTTGCTTCTGCTTGCCTTTGCGTGCTTCTGCTATTGACATTCTCATGCTTCTTCTGACATGGTATCAGAGCATCAGGCAACATCACCTGGTGCCTTGTGACCCAGTCATCGCTCTGCCGCTGCCATTGCATTACCTCTCCAATCTTCATTCTTCCGCTGCCACCAGCACCATTTCACGTCTCTCCGCTCCGCCAGCAGCTGACATCAGGAGCTCCACCTGGATTTCTCCTCACGCTGGAGTAACGACTTGTTCTCTTGATCAAACCCTGCACCCATTCCGCCCCGTGGCCAACGATCCGTGACTCGTCCACAACAGCCACAAGCAGCTCTCAAGCCGCTGCCTGCCATCATCTTCCGGGAAGCTTCCTGCCACTCGCCACCTACTGCTTCCCATCATCTCAGCTTCTACAAACGCTTCCGCCTTCCTTATCCCTTTCTTCAGCATCATCTGCTTCATCCACCTTGTCTACCTCAGCTCTCTTGCATTCATCATCTTGAACCGCCCTCTTGCACCACCTCCGCATGTCGTCAGCAATAGCAGACTGCCTTCCACCATTAGGATATCGGACACCACCAGTCTTCTTGATCGTCGGTCTTGGGCCAACCAGGGAACAAGCCATCACTATCCTGACATCTCCGGACCGGCATCACTGCTCACCTCACGATTTGCCCTGCTGCAGCTAGTTTCCCCTTGCTGTCACAATATCGGATTCCACCAGTCTTCCTGCCCATCGGTCTTGGGCCAGCGGGGGAACAAGCCGTCACTCTCCTGAAAACTAGAGGAGCTGGTTGCTCCATCCTCGCCCACTGCCGTTTCCCTCATTACTTCATCCTCCACCTCCTTTACCTCTGCAGTGTCCAAGCTCCTACCATCGCTTCTCTATCACTCTTGCTGCACCATCGTCATCCTCCTCAGTCCCCTTCACCATCAGTCTATGCACATTCTCTCCATCTCACGCGTGCATTGATCATTTCCTTCAGGTCGTCCTCGCATCAGCCCCTTCCAAGGTTCCTCCGCCTCCTTCGGGCTGCCTTTTTTTATCAGCTTTCACTTCATCATTAGCATTACCTCTGAAGCGCACGTGGTTTTGCCCCTGCGCCTACTCCATTATCCGTTGCGCTTCTGCCATCATCCGCTCTCATCCGCTTGGCACAAGGATCCGCCCGGTTGCAGCGCCTGTGACAACCTCTGCCCATGCCGGAAACTTCCACAGTGCACGCAATTCCCCGCTGCGCCCAGTTCGTACCAATCATCAGTCATCAGTCCTCCCACATTCCCTCATCAGTCTCATCCATCTTACTAAAAATGGCCAACCTCTGGAGCAGCTACCCAACTCTCAATGAAGATGGTAGCAACATCTACAGTTGGTCTCACACACTACTAACAATCACTAGCACCATCTTCATCAACGACTATTGTGTCTCAGGTTTCCTCCTTGGTGCCTATGAGCACCAACGCACTCCTCAACAGCCTCCACACCTCTATCATGAAACCTTTCTACTAATATGGGGGCACCTCTTCAACCTTGTAGAGACATCGTTCGATCATCTGCGCAAACATGCTAGAAATGGACCAGAGCTCTGGTTCAGTCTGCAACAAGAAGCATGGAAGTGGCGGTGAATCACTCTTACGTGTCGAGACAATCCTGACTTCCCCCCTCTACCCAAGGAGCTCAACACCAGACCCTACCTCAAAATTGACCTCGTGGACGAAGAAGAAGAGGTAGAAGAGCCAGTTGAAGAAGGATCAGCAGCACGTTTTCTTGCTCATACAGCAGGCTCCCTAGGACAAGCTGCCAACATCATCTACAAGCAAGAAATCAACATCAAGGGGTAGAAAACACAAATCTACACCCTCATCTATCCAGAGCTCATCGGTGGATTTGCAACCACAAATGCCCTCCTTGGAAAACCCGAGTATCTTTGCAAGTGATGTTCTCCATCAGAAATGGCCACAAAGAAGAACGATCTTAACGGAGGACTCAGAGCCTGGCTTCGATACTTCATGAGCCAAGAGCTCTATCCCTTTGTCTCTGATCATCCTGATGATCTTGAAGCCATGTGGAAGGGCCTCCTCAAACATTGCAATGGCCAACGGCCTGCTGATTGGGAAAAGTATTGCCATTAACTCTTGTCGGACTCAGGGGGTCTGTTAAAAAGTCACAAGACTCCGACAAGAGTTACATCCTTTTTCTCTCAATAACGGTTCAAGTCCAGTTACCGAACCACCTTGGCAAACAGTTCTCTGGTCACTCGACCGTTCAGACCTACCGTCAAGTCATCCCCTAAAAAAATGACAAATGTCACCCACGTACGGTTAGCAGAAAGAAGCCGTTGCTCTTCTGTCTTGTCCTATTCTGACCTCTTACACTGAGGATGTTCATCCCCTCGAGTTGACCAGAACAGCTATTTGCATTCTGTTCCCCTATGGTTCCGCAGCTTTGCCGCCGTGTCTTCGCTTTGATCGCACCTTGCCCATTTTGTGTTCGCCAACCACTCTCTTGGAGCCCTTTGCTCCATCACTCTTCGCCCAAGCACCTGCCGACCCATCACTCATCTTGCTCTTCCTCTCTCTAACCAGCCTCTCTCTACCTCGTATCCTTGGCACCTCTGCCTTCCTCAAGTTCCATGACTAACTGCTTGGAGCCGCTCATGCCTCTCTGTTTCTGCCATCGTACTGACGCAATTGTGCACGTTCTGTTGCTTCTGCTTGCTTCTGCTATTGCCCTTCTCATGCTTGCATTCTTCTGACAGGGAGGCCCACTCATAGGCATGCAGTTTGCTGATGACAACCCGGCCCACTGCCTTGTTGCTGAGGTGCTTTGTTTTCAGTAGCACAACGTCCGTGGTGACGTGTACGAGCTGGAACGCCTCTAGCTCCTGCTACAGCTCTACATGTTTATGGTCTGGCACCAAGACCTCAGTCACCCGTGCCCATGCTCGCACCACGATGACATCACCGCTCATGTCATTGCCAAAATGTACAGGATGAACATTGCGTGCTACAGCATAGAGTGGATAGTTCATGTCCGTAGTCCATCGTGTCTTCAGGTGCTCCATGGCATGCTTGGCGTGTGCTTCACCAACATTGGCAGGCTTCATGCCACGTGTCTTTGCCAGAGCTTTGAAGTCCGACATGCAATCTAGGAGAGCCTCATAAATCTCCCCTGCCTGTCCACCAGTGGAATTAGCAATGCATAAGCACTTCACAAAATGGAGCAGCAAGTTGCGCATCTCACGAACCTGCAACCAAAAAATACTTTGGCGAACTAGCTTGCGCACCAACTTCTTCCTGTCCTTGAATGCACTGTTATGGTGCCCAGCCATGTCTTTCCATGCTGAGTGATTTACAAGCTTCAATAGAAATGGCCTCATGTTGAGGAGGCGCTGTAGCATGGTGTGACCGGATGCAAACCGCATATCACAGCAAGGCAGAAGCACTTTGCCTCCACTCTGCTGCTTCAGCCAAGTACGTGGCATGTGATTGTTGCAAACAAAAGCAACCACCTTCTCTGCCTGAGAGATGATGCTCGACCCCCACTCTGTCTTACATATATCCTTCATACAGAGGTCAAGGTTGTGGGCGCAACACCCTTGTCACAACACCCGCGGGTACTTCTTCTTCGGGTTTGTAAATGCCCTCTTGTTGCCTGTAGCATTGTCACACACCACAGAGATCACGTTGCACTCCCTGACGGCATGGATGACTTCTTCAATCATGTCTACGATGTGGTTGGCATTATAAACCTGCCCGATGGCATCACGCGAGAAGATATGGGAGGCCCCCTTGGCATTGATTGCCATCGCGTTGTAGATTAGCCTCCAGTGCTGGTCACACCACTCGTCGACGGCGACAGTTGCATCATAGATGGTCCAGCCCTCCTTCAAGGGTACGTCCTTGGCTTCCAGCTTCTTGTTGATTTGGGGAAAAATCTTGTCTTTGACTGATGTGTGGGACAGCAGGTGGAAGGATGTGTTGGTGAGTCTCGCCTTGCTAACCACCTTGTTCAGCAGTGGCTCCTGCGTGAACAAAACCGGCAGAGCACTGCATGCCATGAGCTCAACGATAGCTTCCTGGCATGCGGTATTTGCCATATTTTCACAATGCGTGCACATGCTGGTTTGCCTCCTGTTTTCAAGGCTACTTAGATCTACACGCTGGTGCTGAGAGAGAGGCAGAACCTGCTACTGTTGCGGCTCTTCCTGCTGCTGCTGCTGGTGCAATTGCTGGCTGCGCTAAAGTACCTCTTGCAGTTTCTGCCTGTCAGGTCCGTGAACCGTTTAATGCACACCAGACGTGCCTGCCAGGCCATAGGGGTCGCCGTCACTTTTGGCTGGATGCCGGGAACGCTCCAAAGCTTCAGCAAGCTGCTGTGATTCAAACAGCAACGTCCATGCAACAGGTTTTGCCGTTGTTTCCCGTAAATTGCTAAGACCCTTGAACAGCGTCACATCAGCAGGCTTCCAGTCGCTTGGAGGACGCAGTGCTTGCTTAAGCCCGAGCGCATCATGTGCCTTTGGTGGGGGATTCTCACAGCAGCCAACATTACCATTCGTTTCCCACAAATGCCCTCTGATGCGGTCACATGTACTGCTGAGAGTGGTACCGCAGCTGCCACAGAAGAAGCCAGTGCGCTTGGAAGGAGTAGGCAATGGCCGGTAGTGTCGTGCCATTGCTAGCGTCAGCATGTCTCCGTGGAGACGTCCAGTGGGTGGAGGGGAGAAATCTGGATTCATTAACTGCTGGGAGCTAGAGCCAGAGGCAGAAGACGAGCCCCTACCTCCTGATGAGATGGTGGCTGCCCGCCTTGGAGGCATGCTGGCCAGGCAGTTCCTAGAACTGCCTATTGTGGCTCGGCAGTGCGACATTGCCACAGAATGTCTACGTGTTAAAGCTCAACAATGAAGGAATCATTGACGAGTGACTGTGAACCTCTTATAATGACGCCGCCATTTGACTCTGGTCCATCACGAATGATCTGAAGTCTGGGCATACGCTACGGACTGAAGAACACACAGTTTTTGTCCAGCGCATCCACCTGTCCGGGGAGCGGTTAAACAGATAAGAGGACAAGTGGATGCGCAGGGACAAAGCATTGCATGCCGATGGGCGCACGAGACGTGCAGACTTTATAAGNCGAGTGACTGTGAACCTCTTATAATGACGCCGCCATTTGACTCTGGTCCATCACGAATGATCTGAAGTCTGGGCATACGCTACGGACTGAAGAACACACAGTTTTTGTCCAGCGCATCCACCTGTCCGGGGAGCGGTTAAACAGATAAGAGGACAAGTGGATGCGCAGGGACAAAGCATTGCATGCCGATGGGCGCACGAGACGTGCAGACTTTATAAGGCATGTTATGTATGCATGCACCATTCGCGTCGCGGTGTCCAGTTGTGACACAAGCTATGACAGATGCACCAAATGTACACGAGATTGGAGATCAGTTATAGACAACTGTCCAACCGGCCATGTCACACAAGCTATGACGTGTTGGCGCGCCATGATAGAAAACAAGACACTGTGACTGGTTCCTTTTAAATATCTAATCCAACGTACCTGCCACATGTCACACATGTCAATTGAATGCAACAAAGCTACATGAATCCCCTCATCAGTTTGCAATTTCCGAGAGAGAAGTTGAACGACCTCCGTCAGCGTTTTCTTACTCAGATTGCCAGTCTCAGGCCTCATATATTGGCAGAGGTCTGACTCTCCAGGAGGGGCAAAATCAATTTTTTCCCCATCTTCCACATCGATGCCACATCGTGATGGCCCACAGTGCCACGGCCGCTGTGGTCTGACGACCTCGGAACCTTGGGGCACCATGGATGTGGAGGACTCCAAATTTGTACACAAGTGTACAAATACACTTGTCTACATTTTTTAGCGTGCACAAGATACATCTCCCAATACACTCCCCCAATACAATCGATGTGTTTGGGGGGGTGGGGGGGACCACAATCAACTTCCAGCGAATGACATTCACGGCCCTCAAAAGCTTTAACTAAAAAATTGGATGACAATTTTGTCCTACAAATAGTGAACTGTAGTTTGATGTAGGTTTTGATCACATGCCATGTATGATACATACACCCAGGAAGACTTTGGAGGACAAAAATAAGTTATCTTAAAAACTGGTGAATAGGTTCTTAATTAAACAACGAATAAGTATTAGACCTTGACTAAAGCAAATTATCATTTCCTCTGAATAGAAAAAGCAACACTCTTTTTTCACTAGGAAACAAGTGATGTAACAAGTCCATACACATTACTTAACTTCTAGGAAGTGAATGCAGAATAGGAGTAGTATAAATAGGTCATGGATTGTATAAAAATGATGTGATGAACTATAACTCGGGAAAGTAGTGAGGGGCAAGGTGTAGCGACGGACTCAGACAGCGGCTAAGGGTCTTTTCGGAGAGAAGACGTGGGTGAGTCAGATGAGGATGACGCAATGAAGAGCCACTAAAAGGCACAGGTACAGGCACAACTGGTGCTTTCAGGTGGCACTGGACACAGGTGGAGAGGTAGTAGCACCCCCACCAAGTTCAGAGGCTTATAGAGATCCATGTCTCCTAAGCTGACTGGGCAGGGAAAGGTGGGGAGGGTTGCGGTGCAAGAGAACGTGTTGGATTACATCATTGAATAAGATCATTTCATGGGAATTAATGGCGTAGAAACTCTCAGCATCC
Source organism: Penium margaritaceum (assembly GCA_023375785.1). Lineage (NCBI taxonomy): Eukaryota > Viridiplantae > Streptophyta > Zygnematophyceae > Desmidiales > Peniaceae > Penium > Penium margaritaceum. The sequence goes on from SZWC01003194.1 coordinate 57,035, forward strand.
CAAAACTGCAAGGCTTAAAACATGTTGGTGACGCTTTGGAAGGGGCACAAAGGACCGCAATGGGAGAGGTTTCTGTCCCATTGATCCTCAAGAAGCCACACAACCATGGTGCATCCCCAGATACTCATGGAAACTAGGGAACATTGAGAAACACGGTTGTGCACCGACGTCATGCATGACATGGCTTCAAAGGAGAATAGGAGAGGGAGACCAGATAGAGAAAGAAGAGTGCACACACTTTCGGCGAGTCTGTGCTTCCTGTGCTCAGTAGTTCCATGCTATTGGGGGATCTAGGGAGCTGAAGGCTCCATACAAACCCCACGAGATCAAGAAAAAGAGTTGTAGGGACCCAGAATTTGCTGCTACAATCACAGCCAAACATCTACAGGCACGGCCCACATGCAATCTTGGGTTAAACAAGCCAGGATTGGAGATTGGAGGAAGAAATCACTAAGGAAAGAGAGAGGGTAAGAATTTCAGAGGTGGGGAAAGGGCAATAGTTTTTTTCTTCCTTGTGCACAATCAAGACAATGTGCAGGGCACGGTGTTTGAAAAGCAAGTGCATCCAGGCCAAGAGTAGGCTGCGTGCAACACAGGCTATCAATGGCTGAGGTGTGAATAATAAA